>CAKNYM010049339.1:117541-153957 GCA_932195095.1 Andricus curvator
CCCCCCCCCCCCCCGCCGGCTTTGTGCTTCCGTGTCCGAGAACGATCGCCTTTCTGTCGTAGTCATCCCCCCCTCCCGTTCGTCGCTCAACCCTTAAACACATACAGGGTTAAACTGATCTCGCAAGCTCTCTCCAGCTTTGTGCATGAACCTTGAATACGAACGGGGTTAAAAACAAGAGGTGACAACATTTTTAAGCAAGATTCTGTTGGGATAGATTAGTTTGTGATCTAAGGATCAATAATCATATTCCTCGAGTCTTGAAAATACTAAAACCAAGTGTAACGCAATAAAAAAAATTGGTTTATCATGTTTTGTTTGATTCTCACATAATGTCAAATCTTAACCAGTTGAAACTGGCCAAGACTCATATGTGCGCAGAAAAAATCCGTGACAAAACTGGTAATGATGCGTATATGCGCACTTTGAATAAGTCTCATAAAACTCAATTTATTTTGATGACACTTGGTATCCTCTAGTTTTATTTAGTCTCTGATAAGTGATGAAATACATACAAATTCGAGTGACAAATGAGATAGCGACTGGTGTAATATAAACTAAAACGTTTCGAAGAATATTTGTTAGTTACACTCTTATCGAAATTCTAAATAAGTGGGTTTCCTCCATTTCAAGAAAATGAGAACCGTCATTGGTATTCTCTGTTTCACCTTAGTAATTTTCATTAATTCTGTTGGTAAATATAATTAATTGTATAATTTTATGTACATTTATAGTTGTAGTATATATTATTGCTATTAGTAATGGTTCAAATTTAAAAAAAACTCTTTCCCTTCCAACGTAGGTGCTCTCTGAACCTATCGATAAGTCAGCTTTTACTAATTACTTTAGTGAAATTCTACTCATTCAATTAGAAATAGTAGACCCTATCGGTACAAAATGACTAGAAAATCTCTAGAAAATCTAAGGTTCAGTCATTTTTCTGACATATCTATCTATAGCTACTCAGAAAGTAGTTTTGAAAGAACCAGGTGTGGTCTTATGATGCTTATAAACCATAATTCGCCCTAATACTTGACAGCAGAGGGGCTCTTAGCTCCTAACCAAGAAAATATTACAAATTTAAAAAATATATATATATATATATCACAATTAGCGATTTGGAAATAGGATATTTGAAATCTACAAGTTTTTGCGATTCCAGATATATGTAATTTACTTTAAAATGTTGGAAATCTCAATAAGTTCAATATATGGAACAATTTATTTTTAAATTTATTGCTTGTAAAATTTCTCAACTTTTTTGGACAAATCACATATGCCTGTAATCTCACAGATGTGTGGATTTCAAATATCCTACTTACAAATAGCTAATTGCAAAACCATTTTTTTTATTCCGTGATTCTATCGTGCTTAGGGACAAAGGGCCCCTGCTTAAGATGGTCGGTCAGCTTAGTCCTATTCATGGCTGTACTTTAATGGTTTATTCCTTTCTATTCTAGCCAACAACCCAGGCAGATAGGGTTTCTTTAGCAAGATTTAACGGCTAAGCTGCGGGGGTAACAACGCAGAACATATTTGAGAAATTGAAATACAAAAATAACTTTTGTTTTTAATTTTGGAAGAACCCTAATAGCACGGAACGTTTCCGGAACGGGTAAAAAGTCCGCCGCTTGGGAACGTTCCAGACACGTTCCACTGGAATGTTCCAAACATAAATTAACGTTATTGTTATTATTATCAATAAATATCGCGTAAACCGTAAGTGATAGGTCAAAATCGATGTCAGTTTATGATACAGATATCATATTATAGTGTAGTATATGTGGTTCTCAAAACTCAAAAATAACATCCCTTCTTACCTACATCTTACGGTTTACGAGATAATTGTTGTTGAAAATAACAATAATGGAAGGTTCCCCTCAGATCCCAGTGGAACGTTCCACTGGAACGTTCCCAAGGGCGAACATTTTACACGTTCCGGGAACGTTCGACGAACGTTTCCGGAACATTTGGTGCTATTAGGGAAGGGACTTGAAAGTTACAAAATTAGAATCTACGAATCTATACGATTACAAATACATCAAATTTGCCTTCATAAGTTCAAAATACATCACGTTTTATAAGTATCTTGTAAACTATACGAAATGCGTAAAATGTAAATTAATAAACAAAAATTTGTAGTGTAAAAACGGATTAGTTTATGAAGACTTTATGACAGGCAAACCTTTTTTAACTGCCTTTCGTGTTTCGCAATCGTTAAGGTTGGACCGGTATAAATTAAAACATAAAAAATGACCCAAATCTTTCAGGCAATCTCTAGAGACGAAATAATTCAAATGGAGACTTATAATTCACTGAAATTTGTATGACCAGGCTTGACATTTCCGCTTCAGACGTTCCTGACATTTCCTTTCGGTGGAGAAGCCAGTAAAGATTAGTAGAAAATTACATATTCGATTAGACGATATATTTACTAGCTTCCCTCTGCATCCTTTCTTTTCCCTCAACAGCGTCAATTTATTTGTGAAATGATTCATTGTTGAAAAAAGCTAATCGATAGGCTAATCATTATTATTAATGAATTTTTAACACAGAATATGAGTTTTCTTCTCAGTTTTCTTCTGTCAGTATTGTGGTTGCATACAGACACGGCAAGTTGCCAATTTCAAGGCGGCTGACTAACCGTTGCAAAAAGTAGGGGATGCGTTAAAAAAGGCTGAAGATTCTTAGAGGTGGAAGGCTTCCTAACCTTTAATTCACTGCTCCGAAATTGACTAAAGTGAATTTAGGTTGGCTGCCCATTAGTTGGTTCATGCCCATTCACGTCTTGCAGTTTTTTTCCAGTGTTGAGCCTTTTTTCTTTTCTATTTTGTTAGTGTTTTCATTTGTACTTTTTCGGGATGAGGATGTAATTAAAAATATTTTGTTTGGCAGGTGCAAAACGCTGATTTTGTTTGTATGTCAAGTTCGCACTCACGAAATCAGCCTTGTTTCGCACTTACTACACAAATAACTATTTCGATACGAGAGGCCAAATGAGCGGTTTACTCACTGCGAATGTGAAGGCCCAGTACGAACGCGAAGGCGATGCAAAGCCGAGGCAATCTCTTTACAAATTACAATGCAAAACCTAAGACTGTCTAACATTTATCTCCATCAAAATTAATCTGACTGACGCAACATGATTAAAGTAACGACTAACAACTGCTACAATGACAAATGGAAATGGATAACCCAACCTTACTCAGTAAGGTGTTCACATAGTGAGTAAAATGTCTTGGTTACCATTCAGAGCATTTTGCTCACCCTTAAAAGCATTTTGCTCACCGATATTGGGAATTTTGCTCATCAACTTCACGCAAGATCCGAAATGGACCATATTCAATGTCTGTAAGCTGTGACCAAACGAGAGTTTTGCATGTATGTGTAAAGAAAAAAATCCATTTGCTATGAGTAAGTGACTGCGTGTTTGTTCGGTAACCGTAGTCACAAATGAGTAATCAGGAACCGCCAGAATATATTTATAAACTTTTTCAAAATTTTAAATTATGTTTTAAGGAGTATCCCTTTTATAGCGGTCGTTTTTAAATTTTGTACGCAAACAATTTATTTTTTGAAATACAATTACCTTGAGAAGAAAGGGCGCACAATAGTTTAGTTTGGTTCTTCCCGTTTATTAGTGCTTGAATTTTAACTTTCAACAGTTTTTTAAATGGGAGCGAGCTTGCTTCTTTAAATGAACTATATGAATATATCCATAAAGGTCAAGATGTTGAATTTGTGGGATTTAATTGTTAAGCCTATTGTTATGTTTGGATTAGAAGATATACAGATTTTCTAGAATAAACATAATTCTGGCATAATTAACTACAGTTTTTTGGCACAAAAAGCGTAAGAAAGGCTTTATAAACGTTTCACGATGGTCAAATTTGTATGACGATTCTTTGCCCTTATGTTCGAATATAGAAAAAATGATTACCTAATTTGAGTCAAATTGCTTAATTAAGATTACGAAGTGTCCAGGCACACTCAAAACATTTGGCCTACGCTCACTAGTTTCCGATGAGCGTTATAGACGTGGCCTTAATATAGACTAATTTGGCCTAATTGTGGTAATTATTTTGTTGGGTATTCGAACAAAACTGGGGTGGAGCAAAGGAATTAAGAAAATTTCTACCTAAGTAATTCAGAACCACCCTGATCAATACGTACCTTCATGTTTTTTTTAGAATAACAAAATTCTAACCTAGACAAGATTTTAATGTAATAAAAATATGACATAGGTCCAACACTTATTGAGCCCGTACGTGGTTTTTACAAATTAGAAACAAAATTTTTGCATATGTTTATTCCCGGTATTCTTTATTTTTTTATAATGTATCATTCAAATATAATATAAACGATCATAATTTGGTTCTAACAGTGCTAAACTGCTGAATAATTCAATAATTAAAAATTCTCATGTATTTAGCTCGATGCATGTAGTTCAGCGTCTTTCCAATTTTTTTATTCCTTCCAAATAATAGATTTTCTCAAGGCCCTCAAAATAGGCGTTTGTTTCGGTGATGACCTCTTCATTCAACAAAAATCTCTTACCGCCCAGCCATTTCTTCAGGTTTGGAAACAGGAAAGTCGCAGGGGGATAAATCTAGAGAGTAAGCTGGATGAGGTAGCAGTTCGTAGCCAAATTGATGGAATATTGCCATCGTGACTACACACGTGTGCACCCGTGCATTGTCCTGATGGAACAGCACATTTTTCTTTGACAAATTCGGTCGTTTTTGCTTCAAATCAATATCGAATCTGTCCAAAAGCTCTGAATAATATTGGCCGTTGATCGTTTTACCCTTTTCAAGGTAATCGATGTGAATGATACCGCGTGCATCCCAAAAAACGGTGGCCATGACCTTGCTGGCCGTCAGACCCATCTTGGCCTTCTTTGGTGCACGTTCACCCGGAGAAACCCACTGTTTTGATCGTTCCTTGGTCTCTGGTGTGTTGTGATGGATCCATTCTTCGTCCACGGTTACGAAATGATGGCACAAAAACTCGTTCGGATTGCGGCTGAACATCGCCAAATACTCCTTTCAAGTGGTCACACGGTTGCGCACAATCGCGGCACCCATCTCGCGGATAGTTTTTTCAGGTCCAAATATACATGTAAAATGTGATGTACCTGTTCAGTTGAGATGCATACAGCCTCAGCCACCTCACGTACTTTCATTCTCTTATCGTCCAATATCATTGCATGGATTTTATCGACGATTTCTGGCGTAATGACCTCTTTTGGGCGACCTGAACGTTCGGCGTCACTTGTGCTGGTACGACCACAACGGAACTCAGTAAACCACTTCTTAACCATTGAAATTGATGGTGCAGAGTTCCCATAGTATTTATCAAGCCTTTCCTTGGTTTCAGTGATGGTTTCTTTACGCAAAAAATAATGCTTAATCAGCACACGAAATTCACTTTTTTCCATTTTCGTTAAAATTCACAAGGTTCTCTGCTTTTAATGGCTGTCAAACACAAACTAAATGAGTTAGCTTGCTCAAAATTTAACAGTAGTCTATTCATAGCTGGAGTTGACGGCAGCAGTGTTGGATTTAAAGTTACTGCGCGGGAAATTGAAAAGTTACTGACTTATCAAACAGCCCTCGTATATTCTTACATAAGTTAAATTATTCGTATATTTGAGCAAACTGCACGTTTTTATATAGCGTGAATTCCTTAAAGAACATACTATTCAGGGGATTCTCATTCAATATTGGTACAGTCACGTTGGCAATCTCGCGATCTATGCGTACTTTAACTCTTCCATAATTATTATTGGGATGCACTTTGGGATTCTTCAATGGCCACAAATGCATATATAAGATTACTCCAATGATGTACTCGTGAAACTCATCTGTGCCTACATCATAATAGCCTGGGCTTAATATGTTAGTTTGACATCTATTTCGAATATTTTCGTAATAATGAACACTTAGTCGAATGAGAGAAGGATGAACTGCACCACCTTTATGTGGCCAACGTAATTCTGCACAAACAAAGTATGATTAGGCAATTCATTATTGTATGAACAATAATTTTTTCAAATGAATCGTATAGTTTTCGTATGAGTTTCATTATCTCTATCAGGTTCAGTAGTCGTTTCATTAACCGCGTGCCCATATCCGTTTCCGTAGCCGACAGACGCTTTTGCATAAAATGGAAAGACTACATTTAACGTTGAATATATTATACAATGCTCTTGATTTTGTACAAATAACTTTTACTCATTACTTTATGTTGAAGCTTTCTTATCCTATTTACATGTTTCAAAACGTAGCCTTCTTATTGTTTGAATAAGTTTGGAAATGTCACACAATCGCGTTATTTGCCACGTATGCGATTTTTATAAACTTCTTTCATTTAATATACGAGCTCCAAATAAATTCGCGGATGCAATTTAAATTATGCGTATTATATTTACCAGCAGGATTAGTGAAAAACATTAAGGTGTAACAGAGAATACCAAGCACGGTCCTCATTTTCTTGAAATGAAGGAGACCCACTTATGAACATTCTTTATATGAATGTATATGTGAATGTATATTCTTTAAAATATTTCAAGATATATACTGTATTTATTAACTCGGATTCTCTAACACTAAATTTTTATTATTATGTCATAAATGTTAATTATTGTTACGACTTCAGTGTGGGGCATGTAGAGTCATGTAATACAAATAATGAATAAACTTGGTGTAATATTACTTCATGCCACGATGGAAATTATGAGATCCACGTATAACGATGTAATTTTACTCTAGCAGAATAAATTAAGAGCAGATTACTAGTGTAAGTCAACGTCCTCAATAAAAAAAAAAACATTTTTTTCTCATTCATATAGAACTTTAAACCATTGGAGCAAGTTCAGAGACTTGGGAACGCCCTGTTCGTAATTTGTCAGTGTCCTAATACATGACAATATCACTCATCTAAAAAGTTACGCCGGAGACTGCAAATTCAGTGAAAAATATTCAATTCATAAACTCAATAAAATTCATTCGCTTACATAATAAATTTACCATATGCCACATGAATCGAATAATTTCCATTGGTCCATGAGCTAAAATTAGACTATATCGTGAATTTCTGCGCAACATGGACAGATTTACCAGGTTATACATTGTAATTTGAAAATATTCTGCACGTAAAATCACAGCTTATTTCAAGGATCAGCAAAGTTTTTTTTTACAGTGAGTTATTATGCAGTGCCGACCCTAAGCCTCTTTGTCGCCCTCGGGTGGCAAAGCGAGGACGAGGGGTGCCCTATTAGGAATTCAGGAGCTTAGTGCCCCTATTTGCTCACAACTTTCGTGGCGCCCTTGGGCAGGGCCTGACAAGCTCCTCGAAGGCTGGTACTGTTATTACGCAATGGAAAGATAAATAATTTGTTTTGGAGCATGATAATATTTTCCGTTATCATATGTGGGCGTCTGCATGAAGAGGGCCCTTAAGGGCGGTATAGATTTACGAATAGTGGCATATAGCTGGATAAGTTTCCGGTATTTTAGACCTCAAAGGAACCATCTATGTTAAAAAACGAGTCACCGGAGCATTTTTGAACTTGGAAGTTCGAAAACTCGTTCGCTATACTTTTTCATCAAACATGAAATATACGTACTTCCACTTACTTTCTGGCTATGAGTATAATCCCAATAGATTCACTAGATGTCCCAGTATCATCCCATACTCAAACCCGAAAATAATAATTTTCACCTCAACGAAGAAAAACCTGAATATCTTCTAAACTGGAACCGGCAACAAGGTTCCTTTTCATGTGGAGGCCCACATATTATTACCCTTATTAATGATTAAGAAACTCATAACGTCTAGAAAATACGTTCAGTACTGTCTGTATCACAAGAGTGTATATGCAACAACAGACGGCCCTGTAGGGCATTAGAAACGTATCGAGGCGGATTTTTATGTTCTCATCCAAGAGGCCCTGAAACATCTTACAGAGAGGCTGCTAACTATATTGGACAGTCAAGGTCATTCATACAAAAGTAGTTTACGAGGTTTAGGATCGCGCAAAATTTGGATGGTCTTCTGGAGGTCGGAAAAACTCAAACCACATCATCATGTGAGGATAAGGCCATCATAAAGGTATTCTAAGCGAATTCTCAATTAATTCTGCAGCAAGTTTGAAAAGAGATTCCGAAAAAAACGTTAATATGAGTCTAATAACAATAAATCGCAGCTTGCAAGAGTCGGGACTCGGATGGCGAGTCCCGCTACAGAAACCGCTGCTCACCCAGTGACACATAGAAAAACGAAGGACGTGAGCCAAATCACATATCGTTATGGATTTTAGTAACGTAAACATAACAGACGAAAAATCGTTCTGGGCATGTATACGCTCCAGGCATGCCTGGTTAAGGTTGGCGCGCTTATTTGAAATGATTAAATGTGACAAGCAATTGTGCACAGCAAATAATAAGAGTAAAGTTATTAAAAATAATTCTTTGCTCACAAGAAAGACTTATAAAGTGAAATTCAAATTATTTATTAGATTTTCTCCTTAAAAATAAATGATCGATTTCAATTTTAAAGAAAGGAATATCTTTTCTATCCTGAATATGAATTTGCAATTATTCCTAATATTCTTATTCACTTTACATTTATTATTTGTTATGAACATTTGACTTACACATTTAATCATTTTAAATAAACGCGCTAACGGTATTTAATCAGGTTGGCCCTCCGCAATGGGTCATTTGCTTTTCCGTGGATGGTCGAAATGAGTGAAAACAAGATTATCGTATTGACCATCCCGAAAGGATACCTTGCTTATCCCTGATAGTAAGTCTGACCTTTTTACAGCACTCAGGCTGGCCATAATATGAGTCTCTCTGACGATATCGAACAAATTCTGAAAGGCTCTTCAGATCATCTAGAAGAACGGATTGGCTCTCCTAATTTTGACCCTCTAACTTTGGCCATCCATTTTTCTCCGTGTAACAGTTGAAGTTAGATTAACGCCGCCATAATCGCACATAGACGATAGCAAATGCACATGCGCGTAGTACGATTATGAGCCCATGATACACCTAGTAGTATTATGGACTAATTATTGTACTGCTCACATGCGCATTTGCTGTAGCTTCTCCTGTTGTCTAGACAGCAACTTTCAGAACTAAAAAAATTCTAATAAGATGCGTAAATCATGCCTGCGTTACATAAAGTAAATTAATAGTATATTGTGTACATTGGAGACAAATAGTCTTTTCATCCGAGCGTGAGTTTGCGTAGACAATGAGGCGTCGACAAACGCGAAGCGCGAGTCAAAGTCGAGTATTAGAAACACGCTCAGAGAAAAAGACTGTTTTCCTCCTTGGCGTACACGATATTTCATTAAGAAAGGTATGATTTGGAAGTTTATCACATCTGACATTTGAGGTTGGGTTGACGCTTTCATAATCGTACACGGGAGACAGCGAATGCGCATGCGCGGAGAAATATTATAATCATAATGGTACTCCACACTTATCGGCACATGCGCATTCGCTATCCCTCATCCTTTTGTTTAAACAACTGTTTTCAGAACTGAAAAGACGCTAATAAAATGCGTAAGTCATGTCTTCTTTACATAAAACATGTAAAATATCTCACCTATCTTTTTTTATTGATTGAAAGATAAAATGTTCTCACGTTTACAACAAATTATTTATCTTTGAGTTAATTAATTCATGATTTATTCCCTCTTAATTTTAAACGTAATTTATTTGTATTTACTCATAAAAAGTGCCTAGGGCTAGGTAGCCTGACATACAAGCAATACGTCGTACGTATTACAAATAGAATGTGGCAGCGATCGACTTGACGATTGAAATTAAAAATGAGTATTTAACAAGAGTAAAGAATTAAATTATAATAAAAATCATTAGATGTGGGCTATCAACTGTAATGTCATGTCAATATCATAAATCTGAATTATTCCAAATATTGTCAGCTGGGAAAAGCAGATTTATAAAATACAAATAAATTCGAATGACGAATGATAGTGATTAGTATATTATACAAGTGCAAGATTTTGTTGAACACTCATTAGTTGCTCGTTTATCGAAATTCTGCGTGGGTTTCCTTTATTTCAAGAAAATGAGAACTGGGATTGGCACTCTATTATGCATCTTCGCCGTTTTCCCTGATCCTATTGGTAAATATAATAATATATATAATTTAAAGTACATTTTCAGTTGTAGTATATTTATTTCCTATTAGAAATCGCGAAACTTTACTAATTACTAGTTTAATTCTACTGATTCAATTAGAGATTATAGATCCACTAAACATTATTAGAAAACTAATTATTCGATTAGGGTGCGACAGCCTCCTGTCACCGAGAGTTGAAAATGGTCCATGTGTTGAAAACGGCCATGCGGCGGCGCTAGTAGTAACTTTGTTCGTGTTGTTTTGACGGTTATATGGCTTTCGTCATGTAGAGTCGTTACAAACCCTCTAAAAATGTAACAATAAAACGGTTTCTTAATGCAATTATTGTGAAAATGGCCCGGTGGAGTTTTCTACTAGTGTTTTTATGTTTGTCGCGTTCATTCTGCCGATGTGTATCGCTCCGGGGTGCAAATCAGTTTTCAAAAGTGAACTCAGAGAACCCGAAGATCCCGAATGGCAATCCCGATGGCAAAAAGCTTTAATTCGGAAAAATTTTTCCGTGAAAGCAGGCCAGTTTGTTTGCAGTAAAAATTTTTTTAAGGAAGACATTCTCCACGAGAAAATCCTAAAAGGACCCGATGGCACTATTTTGGGAAAGGTAAGTAATTATATATTTAATGTAAAATCGAAATTACAATTTAAAGATAAAAGAAAAGTAAACTCTTTTTCATTCAATAAACTGTATTATTTGCTATTTTCACTTAATACTCATTTCAAACAAATTCGGTTTGTTTTCCCCTCAGCAAGTTTAACAAAAAACACAATTTATTCATATTCTTCGTAATTTTCAGAATAAAAAGTTTGTACGGAGTTAATGTAATGAATGGTCTATTCGGGCATTAAGATTTTGGTCGCATGAATTGTTAAAGAAGAAAATTTGAGGTTAATGTCACACATTTTGTAGCCTTCTAATTTAATCCTTAAATTAATGTCAGTTTTTTTTTGTATGCTACTCAAATAGAACATTGACTAGATTAACATGGTACATATTTTTTATTCTGAAAATTAGGAAAAATATGAATAAATTGTGTTTCTTGTTACACTTCCTGAGGGAAAAACAAACCGAATTTTTCTGAAACGAGGAGTAAGTAAAAATACCTAATAATACAGTTTATTGAATGAAAAAGAATTTGCTTTTGTTTTATCTTTAAATTGTGATTTCGATTTTACAGTAAATATATAATTACTTACCTTTCCCAAAATAGTGCCATCGGGTCCTTTTAGGATTTTCTCTTTGAGAATGTCTCCCTTTAAAAAGTGTTTACTGCAAACGAACTGGCTTGCTTTCACGGTAAAATTTTTCCGAATTAAAGCTTTTTGCCATAAAGCTTTAGTAGCTGGGTCTTCCGGAACGACGAAAAAATTAATTTTCTCATATTTGGGATCTTTGGGTTCTCTGAGTTCACTTTTGTAACCTGATTTGCACCCCGGATCTATGCAAATCGGCATAATTAATGCGATAAACAAACATAAAAACACTATTAGAAAACTCCACCGGGCCATTTACACAATCATTGTTTAATGTATTACATTACAGGTCAAATCTGTCAAAAATTAAAAAAAAGAAACTGCGTTGATTGCAAATCCGCACTATTTTATTCTGCAAATGACGAAAGCGTGGGTCAAACCCAAACTAATCATCCAGTGGCAAAATTAATCACTTTAGATCAAAATCACAATATTCAGCACCCGAATTTTAAACTCTTTGATTTTATAAAATCAATCGAAAACTCGTTTTCTCTGCATTGCAAGCAAAATCATGTTTTTGACTTAGTCTTGAATAATTTGTCTAAACCCAAATTTTACTTTTCTTGTGCAGAACATGGGAAAGAAGTTTTGTGCTACACTATTAACTTATATTTGCAAAATAAAATGCGACAGTTTGCTAAAATTTCTTTAGCTGATTCCAAAAAAGCTAATTTGCAGAAAAAGAAATTAGCGAAATTAGCTAAAGCCAAATTCTAATTCGCAATTTATTATAAGGCTACGAAAAATAATTTTCAATTAATTTGAGTGTTACCAAATATAAAAATATTTGTTAATGTCTTTCTTTAAGAGTGACTATACAAATGTTAGAATATTTGAGCTTCGTTACAAAGTCTATTTGATTTTAAAAATATGACATTTGGCCAACGGCCAAACCACGCTGAAAAGACCAGTTCTCGTCAGATCACTGAAGTTAAGCAGCGTTGGGCGCGGTTAGTACTTGGATGGGCAAACATTAGGGAATACTGCGTGCTGTTGGCACATCGTGGGTGTGGTGAGCCCACACTTGTAGTAGTTATTTACTACAAGAAACTATCCACCTAGAAACACTTACCCAAATCGGGTAGTGTCACGCCTACCCTGAAAGGGAAATGGCTTAATGGTATACTACTACTGCTACTACATTTGAGAGTTCGTTATTTGTAATAGAAAATAATATTTTATGATGTATCTTATTACTTGTTTGTAATATATCTAGATATAATATTTATATTTATTATATAGTCGTATTATATTGTAAAACAGAAATATACAAAAATTAGATCTTCATCACTATATTTAAAAGTGTTTGAATATCCGGGACTAATACAAAATAACGAAAAAATAAATAATAAAACCACAAATTAACGAAAAAAATGCCAAAAATATAACTTAACGAATTATAAAATAAAAGTGTTAAATTCCCATAAATATTTCAATTCATGAAATTTAAATTTGCCGAAAATAATTAATAATTGATTAATCATTGATTAATTAAATTGTTTGTTTTATTTATAATTTCATAATTTATTAATTTAAGTTGTATAATTCGGCAATTTTATAATTCGGATATTTTTAAATTCGGGATTTTATTTTTTATCAATTAAAAATCTTGTTATTTGAAATTTAAAACATTTTATAATTCGATTATTTATATTTTCGACAATTTTTGTTCATTAATTTGTGTATTCGTTATTTATTTTTTCATTATTTTTTATAATTCCCGAATATCCATGCAATTTTTTTTTTTTTTGTTTGAATTATGTCAATTATGCCGCTTTTTGCTAAATTGAAAAAATTTGGGGCGAGCCGCTCGCCCACGTGATAGAGCTGCAACACCAAATGCGTCGCGTGCTGCTCGCCCGCAGCTTGGTGCGGATCTTCACTCTTGTTGGGCACGCTGTGTGCCCAAATTGGAACAGCTGTAGCCCCAACAGTGTTGGTACAGTAACGCTCCGTTCGGGCGGGAGAACGGCATCGCCAATCCGAGTTTCGCGCGGAGTTTGTTTCATCCGACAAACGGTTTGTCGTATATATTCGAGCTTTGGTTGAAGATTATACTATTTAGTTGAACGTCAAACTATTTTGTTAAAAATGAACTTCTTGGTTGATGGTTCATCATTTTAGTTAAAAACTCATGTCTTTGGTTGAAAATTTAAGTATTTGGTTGAAAATTCGCTTTTTTAAATTTTGGTTGACTCTTTCCTTTTCTCCTTGTTATGTATTTGTCTCTAATGAGTCGAAATGAGGTTGTTCAAAAATCTAATTTTGATTTGTGATTTTTTTCAAGCTCTGATTTCGGTACATAAAATTATTAATAAGAAATCAGATTTCATTTCGATCTTGGATGCATTTTTTAATAGAGACAACTTTTTACCTTGATTTGTCAAAAAAAAAAAATATTTTTATTTAAATACTGTATCAAGGATGTTTTTAAATATTAGCTATTTTAGAAATGTATGATTGTTTGGATTATATCTTTTGCTATTTCGAAAATTCAATAATCTGAATGTACTAGTTGAGAATCAACCACAAAAAAATGTCTCTTATTTTTTTTTCGGATTTTGGAACAAGTTTCAGGAATCTTTTTATTATACCTACATTTGAATACTGACATATACTTTTAAGTTTTTCGAAACAAGTAACAATATAAAGGCATTCGCAGAATGTTTTTAAAAAACAAAATACATTTTTCCCTGTAACAATAGACGAATACAACACAATTTTTTATACAATTTGTTATAAAAAATTAAATTTTTGACTTATGATAAAACTTTCGGGCTAAAAAAATCATAAAGTCATTCCCAGAAATTTTGTATAGAAAAACGGTATCGATCCCTAAAAAGATACGACTATAAAACAATTATTTGTATAATTTGTTAATAAAAATCATGAATTTTTATGTTTAAATATTTTTTCACTTTAAATAACATTGTCAAGTATTTTAAAATTATTTTTCATGTCGACAAAATATTTTATCTCGTAAAAATTCGATAGATGTCTATTAGTTTATAACATTTTTTATGGCAATAAAATGTCTTTTAAACCATTTATTACATTCTCATTCTAATGAGAAGGTAAAATTATGTATTATTATTATTATGTAAAATTTGACATAGTCGGTTTTCATCAAATCTCCACGTTTTGAGACCCCCTGAGCTAGAAAAAACGATTTTTACCAAGGTGTCTGTCTGTCTGTAGTCTGTCTGTCTGTCTGTCTGAAAGTCAGTCTGTCTGTCTGTAGCCACGATAACTTTCGAAAAAATGATCAGATTTGATTGAGCTTTGGCACACTTTTTTATGGCCTAAAAAGAAAAAACGAGTTCGTTAACCAGCTATTTTGGATGAAAATTCAAAAAGTGAGCACATTTTGAAAATTTTTGAGACCACTTTTTTTGAAGATTTGAAAATTCTATGTACGGTTATTAGTAGTACGCAAAATGACGAACGAAATATTCTAATGACTTTTCGTGATGAAAAAAAAATTACTGGAGTTATAGCATTTTCAAAATTCCAAAAAACAAACGAAAATGAACATTTTAAGCCGAAAAACACACGATATGAAAAAAAGTCAAGATGAGGAAAACGTTGATTCCTGAACACCCTATAATATTTTCATAACAACTTTTTGAATTTTTTGAAAAATAAAAAATTCAAATTTTGATCGCACAAAAAATTAATGAAAAATCAAAAAAACCATTTTGCTGTCAAACTATGCAAGATACCAGAAAAGATCATCTCACCAAAATTGTGCACCTAAAAAAGATCTACAAATTTCTTATCATTCACTTTTTGATATGACGCGTAGTTTTTGTTTTATTCGTAAAAAACAGCATTGAAAATAGAAAAATAAAATTTTCAGACGAATAACACAAGCTACGAAAAAAATTACAGGAACAAAATTTGTTCATCCCAGGAAGAGGTACAAATTTGTTGTGAATCATGTTTCGATAGGATGCGTAGTTTTTGTTTTATTCAGGAAAATAACATTGACAGTAAAAAAATCAAATTTTTGAAAAAACAATGCAAGGTACGAAAACAGATAAATGAACAAAAATTGGGCATTCAAAAAAGATTTAAAAACTTGTAATCAATTTTTGTCAATCAATATCATTATTTTTCATTCGAAATCAAATACAAATTTAGTAATTTGTATATGAAGAACATATAACACGAAGCACAAAGTGCGCGCTCAGTGTATTTACCAAATCGCACGCCGTAAGTACGTTCAAACTTTTTTGTTTCTATCATACGGTGCACAGAACCGAGCGTGGAACGCAAGGTTCAAATGATTTTCAAATAAAATATCGAGCGCGAGGTGCGAGTGTCTGGATGAGAATGTGTTCCTTAAGGTCGATAGAACCTTGAGTAAATAAAGTTCCTTTTCAGTCTAAAATAAAAACAAATTTAACAATCACTTAATATGTAGAGGTTTCGATAATTTTATTATATTTGCAAACAAACTTTTTCTTTTGATCGAAGTCGAACACGAAGTTGAAAAATCTAGAGGAACCGAGCGTAAAGCGCGATGTAGATACGCCCGAGCGCGTAGCGCGAGGTGAATACATAATCGAGCGCGAAGCGCGAGAAAAATATATGATCGAGCGCGAAGCGCGAGATCCAACAGTTGCGCGCCCTAGGCGCGCTCAAACTTGCGAGCGGAGCGAGCCGCGCGCAAAGCGCGCGATCAGAATGTGCCCGCCAAGCGGGCAGATTTTTTTCATTATATTTGTATCTAGGCATTCACTATTATTGATTTCTGGTGTACTTAATTGTTTACACGATCACAAAACTCAACTGCGACCTGCATAATTTGTCCGCGAAAATCCATTTCTGGACCCGTGGGGCAATTGCTTTCTCTTTTGTGGGACTGCAGCGTTCCCAACACAGCTGCTTGCCCAAAATTTTTTCAGTGTATAATAAACAAAATAATAAGTAAGTACATAAGTTTCATTTACTACCTGACTCTACACTATGAAGAAAAAATTATTTTAAATGGTTTTTCATATTTATTTTGTAACTTTTATGCTTTTTTACTATGGTATTGCATGGTTTTGTAGAACAAAGTTACTACTAGCGCCGCCGCACGGCCGTTTTCAACTCTCATGACACATTTTTCCACTTGACAGTACCACGAAGTAGTATAAGGAGACCCCACTCCCGGAAATTTCGGACGTGTGGATTCGGATTTAGTTAGTTTGCATCGCTCGTAGCGCCTCTTGCGGGAACATGCATACATACATACATATGTACATACATACAGGCAAACACATTCGTACAATCTGTGTTTCGTGACAAGCATGTGTGCGTTTGTTTACACCCCGCTTGCACTATTGGCCTCGCCATTTGTAAACCTTGTATTTCAACGCTTTTCTGCAAGAGGCGCTGCGAACGATGCAAACTAACTAAATCCGAATCTGTGCGTCCAAATTTTCCAAAGACGGCATGGGAGTGGGGTCTCCTTATACTACTTCGTGGGCAGTACACTGGAAGCACCCCTCTGGGGTGCGAAGCCATCTCTGATTCGTAACCTCAAATGCTTACCCTCGTGCCAAGAAAATGCCGAGGCACTTGCGAGATGGATCCGTGTCTTCAAGATACATCTTGAAGACACATCCATCTCACGATCGTAAGGCGTGGCCATATGTATGATTTACCGAAGTTCCTGTGGTCTCTCCGAGGGGGGACCCGTGGTGGTCATTCAGCCAATTTTTATTCATATATATGTATAATTTAAAACAAAGTTTAAACCACCACCGCAAGGTATCACTGGGAGCAACTGCTATCTATAAAAATGACACTGGCTCCCAGTTGAACCGCTGTAAATCATACCTATGACCACGTCTTACGACCGAGAGCTGAGTGGCCAGTGGGCACGACGAAATCACAACCACAGGCCGGTGAAACCCTTGTGTGTCTTGAATACACGGAGCGACGTAAGAATGAAATCTCTCTGCATCCATCTCGTAAGTACCTCGGCATGTTTTTGGCACAGGGACAATTATTTTACTTGAATATTTTGGATACAATCGCAGGACAGAAACAATTATCGAGAATAGGTAGTTTCAGTATATTTTGCAATTCTTATTTTCGACAATTGACTCTATTTTCCTAGGAACCTTTGGGGGAGTGGTATCAGGGCAAATGCCGTAACAGTGACATACATGGGAATAAAGCACTCTTAGTCGAGAGGGTATTCACTCGCGTATTACTCTGTACACTTCTCGCGTAACAATAGCGTAATAATGCGTAATAAAGCGTAATAATGTGTAATAATGCGTAATAATTTTGCTAAATTTTTCTCATACACGATTCTCCCTACTGTATCCCCTTCAAAAGCTATTATAAATATTACCGTGAGTGAATTTAATAATTATTTTATAAATGTGAAAAAATGACAGTTCATAATTTGCTATGAAAAACACAATCCATGAGTGACAGGACGAAATCAGAAACAAAAATAGAGTCAATTTATTTAGAAACAAGTACCTAGAACAAAATCTACCTTGAGGGACCACTGAATATATATTTTTTCAATTTTTACAACAATCAGGTGTTATTTTCTCACTAAAGGGGATAATTTTTGGTATGCCAAATTATTAAAAAATAAATTAAACTTGCAAAAAGTACCCTTTTAAAGAGTTTATGAAACTGAACATTTATTGAATTATTTCAAGCACACCTAATTTTCAATAGTCCTACTTTCAAATTGATCTGAATTTATACGATTTTGATCATTATGAAATTATTATTCAAGTATTAAAAAATGTTCATTTCTAATCCTGCAACTTTGAACGATTTCAAGTTGTAACTAAATAATTTGTAATGTTTTAATCTAAATTTAAAATGTCTCAACTATAATAGTCTATGAAATCCTTAATGGTTAAGGCTTTCAATATTTTTTAAAATTGCGATTACCCCTCTGATGAACATCGTAACATAAAAAGACACACTTCCTTTTGCATTTTTTTTTCTAAGCTGTTTTTTTAGGCTAAACAGCTTTTTCTTTTATCACGAAATCAAAATCAAAATAAAAAATCAGATTTTATAATTTTGGATATTTTTACTTCTCTCTACTATAAAACAATTTCAAATGGGAGAAAGTCGTTTCTTATACATAACAAAGTTTTTAAAAAAATTTTTAAGGTTAAGAAAAGCTCAGGGGTTTAAATGGTTCCATTCATAATACAAACGCTATAGATTTGAAATAAGTCTACTTTTTCTTGTTTGTACGTACAATTATTCAATTTTAAAGGTTATAAATTACCATTGCGAACAATGAGTAAAATATTTTCCGAAATTTCAGTTTAAAAAAAAATTATATAACACAACCTAAACGCAGATGAGAACATTGAATTTAAAATGCGTTGCATTAAACATATATTTTGAAAAGCAAACTGAAAAAAGTAATCGACATTCAGGAGAAGTGACTCAAAGTAAGAAAGTGACTGGTTGGCTTGCAATGAGCATTGAAGACGGTATATTTTCACATTTTTAATTTTAAATTTAAGCAATAAGAAAAGTGCAGTCAAAAAAGTCTTACTATTTTTTGTGTGGATTGTATTAATTTAGTTTCTGAGAGATAATTCCCATTAATTTCACCTCTATTTTTCAGGGACCAAAATCAACAAGACCCAGGAATCAAAATTGGAAAAACAGTTTATTTTTGAATTTTTTATTTTGATATTCAATGAGATTATTTGCATAACTTGTGGTTAACACATTTTTTTGATCGGGTGTGAACTTTTTCAACATAGAAATACACTATAAAAAATCGATAACATCCAGGAATCGAAATTAAAATTAAAGAAAATGTCCAACATTTTGAATTTACTATGTAATAGAATTATTGTCGATTTTCTACCAATGTATGTCTGTGCATAAAAATTCCACAAATGCTTGAAAAAAATTATAAAACCACAAGTGAAGAAAATAATTCTATTGAATACCAAATTCCAAATCCCGGATCTTTTCAATTTTTTTCTAGTGTATTTTTGTGCTAAAACCCCCACACATGTTCAGAAAAATGTTCGAACAGCATGATATACAGATAATTTAATTAAATACCAAAATAACTTTTTTTTTAATTCGCTGTATTTACAATTATGATTCCTGGGTCTTGCCAACTTTATTTCTAGTGCATTCTTGTCACTAGAAAGTTTTTAGGTAGTTGATAAAAATTCTTCTATTTATTTAACCATTTTTTCCTGAACACTGAGGTGAATTATCTCTTAATAAATAATTAATAAAAATCCGAAAAAAATTGGAAAGACTTTTTTGACCTTCCGGTATGTAAAAAAATTGATACTCAAGAAAATTTGAAAACTCTGCAAACAAGAAAATTGTTAAAGCCCTTTTTTAGCGTGTATAACCAAACTGCATGTCTATCAGATCTAAATTGTCTATATATTTTGAGGATACCAATATGCCACTTTTCAATTGTTTATGACATGTTTATGAAAAGTTGATGGAATTTATGAAATTAAAAATCTTAAAGATTTGGGAAACTTTTGTTATAGGGTAAGAAAATTATGTTAAAATGTATGTACAAAATAAACCCAACGTACGAAGATCACTAAAATTCAAGATTTAGTTTATGGCTAGTTATGGGAGTTTATTTGTGGTTCAAACCTCACTTCAACTGATTTCTTCCCCTGATATTGACCTATTCCGCTGTTTTGGTGAATTCTATTGCTGCGATACTCTTCAATAGCGCCGTAATATCCACGTAATAATTGTGTAATAATGTGTAATAATTACGTGATGAAGCGTAATAACGAGTAATAATGCGTGATAAGGCGTGCAATGCGAAAAAAGGCGTAATATGTACTGCTCCGTACAGGTTTTTGACGAGTGAATACCCTCTCGCTCTTAGTGCCGCATTGTGCCTTTGGATGTACGTCGTTCCCGCGTGAGCTGAAAAATCAAATCCGTAGTATGTGTTCTAAGTGCTCAGAGTGTGCATGACACGCTCTGCAGCTATCAACAGGAATGCTTTGGCTCAAAATGTGGCGACGGTCTGCTAGAGTGGAAATGATACCGTTTTGACACGCAGAAATAAAAAAAAAAATCCGTACTCAACTTTAATTCGGGTGACTTGAGGAAAGCAAACGTTCGCTCAAACGATATCGACTTATCATAGAAAAAACAGAAGTGAATTTTTGTTGCGGGTAATTTTCAAGTAGATAAAGTTGAATTTTTCCGCATCGAAACAAAAGAAGATTCAATGGAGTTGACATGGTAACCATTTCTCATGTGGTGGGTAAATCTTAACATGTGAAGTTAATTTTTATTGCAGGTAAAGATTACTCTGAAATCGCTATAAAGATTACATTCTGTTTTTTCTGTGATCCTTTACATTTCTGTGAAAAATGCCGTGCATCCTCTTGTCAAGAAGTTGTTCGTGGAAGTTTTTCTTCTGTGCTTTCTTTTTCCGGGATTTCAGGAGTGAAAACTCGATATGGATAATTTTTTATGCATTTTGCTCACCCCTGATATTGAAGTCAAGGCCAAGTGTTTCAGCAGCCACCTCCGCTGCTTTATACAGGAACGCTCTCTTGCCGACTTCTTCGTATTTCCACATCATTTTGAGAAGAGCGTCTCGTCCAATTGCAACTATATGTGCTGCCCTCAGAATGATCCTGTTGAAAAGACATTCGAGATTTAGTATTCCGTGACCAACTTTACGTCATGAGATGTACAGAAGCGGAACGGACGTCTTAAGATGCAAGCGTTTGTTCATGTGCATAAGCTTTCGTAACCCGACGCTGATAGATCTGAGCTCGTCTTTCGTCCTTAGAACCACTCCAAATGAATGAAGTAGTACCGGAACGATAAGCATGTGTTTTGCAGATACTTTGTTCTTTGCCGACAGTTCGTAAGACTAAATCTGTCGAATAAGATGTTTGTATCTGCATCGAAGAGCGCATCCTTGGCGCAACCTTGGCGCATTTTGCTAACTCAAACTCCATTCCAATTTCCCGAGTGTACTCCTCGACAATCCTTAGAGCTAGATTTAGTTGCTCTGCATTTCTAGCATAGATCTTGAGACGTTGTTAGTTGTTACACAATGTTTTCCAGATGAGATAGTAAATCTGGTTATCCAAAGGGGTATCAATCTCTCTATGTACCTCACTATGTGTGAAAGAACCTTTAAGCTTTCCAACAGACAGATGGTAAATCTATGGGAGGTAGAATTGAAATCCTTCCGGTAGTCAATCCAGGTGGTCGATAGCCAGCGCTAGTAAGGTGGTCTTTTCAGGCGTGTCTATCGATGATCATGTTTTCCCAAAATCCTGCTGCTCCTTTCTTTGAGCCGCGTTGTTCGTACATCTTTCACACACCTACCTTTAAAATAAATGTATGAAGTTTCATAAAAATAAAAATAAATTTAAACGCTTACTTTTTTGGCTTCCCACGTTTTTAAAATCCACTTCCAGCTTTTCATCAGTAATCATCGACAAAAAAAATGATTTCTGGGTGTCCAAAAAGAGGATTTTTTTGCATTGGCTTATCCAATACTGCCTTAATCATCATACTCCCTAATAATCGATTAACTACCTGGTCAGTCGAATTAATTTAAACAAATTCCTGACGTGATCTGAGATGGAGTTGTGCAATTCAATCGAAATTCCTCCTTTCAATTTCAGTTTTACCAAAATATAGTTGAATTTTTATCCAAACAATCCAATTTTTAGCCAAGTATAATAAAGTTTTTTAACTGTTTATATCGCAAAAAATTATTTGAAATCTTTTCAATCGTTTGAGACAAAAAGAAACCTCAATGGTGGTTTAAAATATGTTGGGATTTCAATCAAGTTTTCGATCGTGAACCACATTGGAGTGTATACTCTGCAAAGAAAGACAACCAGGGCTATCAATTCTAAACAAGAATCCTCAGTGAAAACGTAGAGCCTCAAAACGCGATTCGCTCCAGTAAGAAATCTCGCATCATTCAACAATACAGGGTGAAGATCGATCAAATTCCTGGGATCAATACTCAGATCTTCATATGGTCTTCATATGGTATACTCTGAAAATCACAAATAGACTATTTTTCATCATTTTTAGTGATTTCCCTATAGGCGCAGAAAACGTTATCGTACCTACAGTTTTACCATCTGAAGTTTCGAAGAAGTAACAGAAAGGAAGCTCATTACCATGCAGTCAGCATATCGACCATTGCAAGGGTCTTTCCAGCAACAATTAAATCCTCATTTTGATTACATGTTCCCACCGAGTCTTCACAGCACTCCAAAATTGTTAAGATCAAATGTAGGTCCTTGTCCATCTATATCAGTTCTTATTAACTATTCATATATTGGTTGAGAAATACTTGCAACGTCGGAAGGCTTAGGTGTGACATGACCGATGTGCTGTGAACCATGAACTTTAGTTTTATCTCTAAGACCAACATAATATAGCCCTTCAAGATTTATAGTATTGGACTGCGAACAAACTACACCTTGGCGGTCTTTTACTCTACTTTGCCATATTTCACGTCACCCAATTACCGAAGACATGTTATCATGGGTAATTATTCCATGATCCTGCAAAGCAGCTTTCTAACAAGAAAAATAATTCACTGCTCTGAAACTGTAGAGAGGTAGGATCCAAGCCAAATTTTTTGAGATCATTCAACAAAAGATTTACAATTTCGGAAGAATACACAAGTGTTTTTAAGTACATCTTTTTCGATAAGCTTAGAGGGGTTAATAACTCGTGAAGTACACCTTCGTAGAAGTCACTGAAATCACTTGCAGTCAGTGTACAATCTATCAGTCGAGTTGTGAACCCCTCGGTAGGCAATAATATTTCACTGAGTTTCGAGGGATCTCCGAGGAAGGGACACCTAATTCTGTCGAAAACGTAATTCTCGCTCAATGATAGCTTTATTTTTTCGCTATTTGTTCTCTCTAAAATTAATCAAAGATACCAATGTGGTGCCGCCAAGAAAGCCAAATTGTAAGTGAGGAGCATAGTTTGCCGCAGCAGTTGCTCGACCGCCAAAACAAACGAAGATCGCTCAAAAGAAAGACACAATGCGTTCATACTTCACATGCAAAACTAACCATCATGACATTTTATAGGACGGAAATATTATTTCATATTTTTTTAGGGCTTCTCTAATGAAGGCGCACGAGGCTTTCGCTGGCCTGTCGTTGGGATTTAATTTTCATGGATGGCAGTTGCTCCCAGAGGAACCCTGCGGTGGTTTCTTGAACCTTTTTTTAAATTCTTATCACATTTGCGTCTGTTTCGAAAGTCGACCGCTAGAAATTTCGAAATTCCTCCTTTCAATTTCAGTTTTACCAAAATATTGTTGAATTTTTATCAAAACAATCAAATTTTGAGTCAAGTAGAAAGTTTTTTAACTTTTTTAATCGAAAAAATTATTTGAAAACTTTTTAACCTTTAAAGATAAAAAGGAACATCAATGGTTATTTGAAAACGATTTGGATTTCAATAAAGTTTTCAACACAAGAGTTAAAGTTTCGCGACAAAAAGACGAATTTTATAGAAAAAAAAAGAAGTTATACCCTCTACAATAATACCAATCATCATTCAAAAAGTAGAATCATCAACCAAATAATCAGATCTTTGAAAACAAATGGTCAAATTATTCAACCAAAAATGTATCCATTTATGAATTGAAAGGGCGGTACGCCCCCACCTTGCTCCATAAAGCGAGGTAGTCCAATTTTCAGTGATATCACTAAAGCTTCAACAGTATTTGAAGTTGTTAGCTTAAAAAAATTTGATTCACAACAGAATTTTCTTTGAAGAAGCTTCTGACTTTCCTAAATTTTTAAATCACACTTTTAGTTTTGCGGTTAAAATTTTTTCTAAAACTGAATTAAATTGTCTGTATACAGAAAAATAATTTGAAATTATCGCACATAAGAATTTATATTTTGTTTACTTCACATTGAGTAAAATATGAGCCTGCTCTTCGAGAGTATGTGACAAGCTGATTTTTAATTAATATTTAGTTTAATACTGATGAACAACATTATTATAATTATTATATTTTATTTATGAAAAACTGTGATTTTGAGAAAATTGGCTACCATACATTACAGATATGTACACCTTCTTAAAGTTATGAAAATTTTTTTATTTCGATTTACTACTCCAATTGTTTATAAAAACTAGAACTTCAACTTATTTCAAAATTCAATCAGTTACTAGCGCTTAGGAAAATCATAACACAATAAAAAAACAGTTGTCTGGAAGCTGTCGTTGACTCTTGTCGCCACTTTCATCACTTTGAAGGTGTTCAAAATTTCTTAAAGGATTTAAAAATATATTAATTTAACTTATTTGTATACATTCATGAATCATAAAAAATATGTTATAGATTGAAAAGATTTAATACTTTTTGTTCAATACTGCTATGCCTTTCAAACACTTATGTACTTTTTCAATCACAGATGCTGTAGATCTAATAGTACACATATTTTTCTATCACAGATGCTGTAGATCTAATAATACACATATTTTTCTATCACAGATGCTGTAGATCTAATAATACACATATGCTTTCGACCGCATTCGAAAGCGCTATTCATTGTATCTACAGTAGATACTATCAAACCAGAAGTATATTTGTTTGGCGAAAATAATTTCCTCTATAAATTAAAAAGATGCTGTGTTGATTCAAAACTATGTTTAGCACTATAAATAACAGTTTTTCTTGAAATAAATCTACGTTTATTTTCCTTAACTTTATATGCTTTAGCTTCATATAATCATCAATCCTTCAATCTATAGTACTTTATTTTTTATTCAAACTCTCGAATTATTTTGCTCGAAGTAAAATTTATTGGATTATTGACATAATCTATTGTATCAATAATGCGGAATTGAACGGCACCGGCAATATTTGATTCAACAGATCTTTTTTCTCAGTGGATATTTTTGTAAATACATAAGAGGCGCAGTTTTCAATCAAAAATTGTGTAATGGAAAAACATAAGAATTATCAAACTAATTTAATATTTGAAATAATAATTAATTTCCTATCTATGTTTTCTTTTTCCAGAATTAGTTTGGCCGTTTAAAAAGTTTCCAATCCATGTTCCTCCCATTCAACTTATTAATGTTCATCATTACGAAAGTTCTCTAATCCGAGGTGAAGTTGTTCCATTAGAAGCAGGTAAATACGAAGTCGGAACTGATAATGAATACGAATATGTCCTTGGAATAATCCTATTCAAACATTTGTGTCCATTCCTGACTCCTAGAGTGGGTCATCGGAATGCCTATGAGAGAGTTAAATTACGCATAATTGGAGAAAATGCCAACGTAACTGTACCAATATCGAGAGATGATTCCCTAAATAGACTATTCTTCGAGAAATTTGGACCAGCATTCATTGTTCCTGCCCTGAAACAATAATAATTTAACGTAAGAGCATACATACGTGGACATTTTCATTTATTCAATTATTCAGCAGCTCAATATTATCTGCGAATAATATCACATGACAAAAGTTACTAAGGCACATTAATTTTTTATCGCCCATTTGTATTCGTATTGTTTATTGTTGACACGATCACATAGAACGAAATGTAAAAAATTTGTTTCCTCATCAATTTAAATTTGTTAATTTTGATGTGATTTTTACGATCAAAACGAAAACTGCGCATCTTATCAGAAAGTAGTCGTAACCAAATTAGTAGATACATATAAGTCAAACTATTTTGTTGTTCAACATTTTTCCGACCTTGTATAGTTTGATTAATAAATTGATTTTTTCATTTTTAATAACATTTTCAATGATTAAAACAACATCTATGAATTTTATTAAAAAATTGTTGCACACAAATTTGTAGACATCTTCAACAGACAATTTTTTACATTTTATCTTTATCTTTCATTTTTTCTCAATCCAATACCCATTTCGCACGAATCTAGACTCATACAAAGCAAGTTTAAATATTTTCAATCCTTTCCAATTCGTGTGCTCAATCAGAGTGAATCCAAACCTAACCTTCAATTCTTTTCAATGCGTCCGTCAACATAAAGTTGAATCCTAAGGAACCTTTTTTATCGTTTTCAATCCGGCGCCCAATCCGTTGAATCCAAGACTCATCCAAAAAGTCTTTTCAGTTCTTCTCAATACGTGCAAGAACACCGAATTCAGTATATTCAATCCAAAACCACCTTTTAATCTTTTCCAATCCGTCAGTTCAATCCCAATAAATTCGATGAACATTTGTACTGCTACTGACTTATAAATCTCTCTAAAATCGTTTACGAACACCAACTGCAATCCTAATTAATCCGGGCTCGTCATTCAATCCTTTACAATTCAAATGAACACATCGCCTTTAACTAGATCCTTAAAATTAACAGTATTTACGCACGTTTTAACGTTTTCCGGAAATCTCAAAACTTCTTTTTACTGGTTTAGTTCCAAGTGGACTAATACCATGCCCCTTTATAAAAACCCTGAAAATTTGATCAGTTTTCAGATATCCCTGACTGCTTTCTAGACAATCCAGAATTTAATATTTGTTTCGAATTTTGTAAATCTTTGTACTGGTTTAATTTGAGCTAGACTTTGATTTTTTTTCTTCAAATCTTTCTATTGGGATAGATCGAGTTTGTCGAAAACAATCCTTCTCTATGAAACCGAAAAATTGTTGTCAGTTTTTACGTATCTCGCGCCAATTTCGAGATAACTCAACATTTTGATTTTCTTTTGAATTAAAAAAATCTTCTTTATGAATCAGTACCGGATGGCCAAGAAACACCCCGTTCTTAACACTTTCTTCCTTCTCTCCAATGTTTAGAGAAACTAACAATGAATTCGACCTCATTTATAATAAGCAGGACTTATAAACACTTATTAAATACTGCATTAATTTATTATAACTAATCAAGAAATGTTGATTCTTTTGAAATTTGCGCCTACTTGAATTATCGATAAGTAATCATTTATCCAAAATTTCATTCTTCCAAATATAATTTTTCTTAAAAAGTACCAGAAAGTTACTCAATTGGTAATGAAGCTTACAAAGATTTCTAAATTAGCTAGGTATTTTTGTACGCTTCATTGCAAATCTGGTAACGTATTAGTACTTTTTGAGAGAAATGACATTTTGGGAACAATTGCATTTTTGACAAATGAATACCCACCATCAAATTAGCGTTTTGGTTACGCATGAAGATAACCGAAATGTAAGTCCTTTTTGTAATGGGAGGAAAAACATAAAAGAGTGTTCATTTTAGTTATGAAAGAAAACAGTTTGAAGGGTTATCCTGCCTTAAAATAAAATATTTATTAAAAGAAATATTTTTAAGTGGTTATTGGGCAAAAAAGCGTGAGTGTAAAATTTCGGAAATTTGTTCTATTGACTTAAAATAATCATTTAAACCTAACTCATATCTATGCAGATTAGTATGTAGCGCAGCTCGATTTTAAAGTGGGTCAAAATCCATGTTTGTGATTTTTTTAAAATTGATTACTTATTTTTGCCTATTCCTTTCACGACTAAATAACGTTAAGTGATTCCTCGAAAGTGCGTGTTTTTTTTAAATAAAAAATAAAAATTTTATGGAACTCTTTGTGTCTCAATATTTTCATTTTTGTCCGCGTCGGACCATTGGCAAATGTTTTGCTCGGACACGGTTACTTCTCTGAGGATGTTTCTTGGATGATTTTATAGAGTTAAGTAAGATTTCGAAAATCCTTTCTTTTTTTTTATAAATTAGAAAATAAAAAATCTGCCTGCCGCGCGGTTCTCATGTTTGAGCGCGCCTAGTGCGCGAGCCTGTTGGATCTCGCGCTTTGCGCTCGATAATATATTTACCTTGCACTACGTGCTCAATCATTTTAATTCCGCTACATTTTTGCATAAGACTTTTAAACTTAAAAGACAAACCATCGACAACTGAAATTTAGTGATTGTGAATTCTCTTTTGTCAAAGCTCCTTCGGCTTTAACGAACACATCCTCATAACGGATCACGTTGGAAAAAAAGGTTTAAAGCAAATTTTCAGATCTAATTTAGGCAGAAAAGTTTGTTATCAAACATTTAATTGTACCATGCGTTGTACCATGCTTTGCATCATTTCTTCCATATCTCGTATAGTTTTCCTGGAAAATGGCATTTTTTATTACACAAAAAGCATTTTTGGTGGATAAAACCAGAACCGTTCGTCAAAATTGCTAGTTAACGAACTATTTCTTTATGTGTATGCCGTGAAAACGTGTGCTGAAGCTCAATCCAATCTGATCAGTCCTCGGAAAGTTATCGTGCCTACAGACTACAGACAGACAGACTGACAGGCACCTTCGTAAAATTCATTTTTTCTGACTCAGGGTGTCTGAAAACGTGAAGATTTGATAAAAACTGACGAAGTCAAACTTTATATAAACCTGATACCTTCTCATTAAGGTGAGAATGTAAAAAGTTATGCAGCTTTTTCTGTGTCAGAGGACACAGGAGATACGCTTTTTGGGATACGCCATTCTTTCATAGGGTGTTTCTCACGAATGGTTGTTTTTCAATGAATTCCTTCTGCTAATTCATAGAGCTAAGTTGCAGCTGAAAATAAATTTCTAGTTTATTTTTTTATTACAAGAAAAAAAGTTATGCCACTATTTCTGAGTCAAACAGATCCTGTAAATACTTCGAAAAGCTATTGTACCTTTTTGTTTAAAATCAGATTTGTTAAGTTAGACAGTTTTTTGTGCCTCCTGTAAAATTTGACGCATTCAACGAGTATAATGAAAATGAAATAGAATTAATCAAAATAAAAAGAGATACAAGTTCGCATTGTTCCATTACTAAATAATCATCTACGAATCGCGAAACGTCGGAATTGTCCCGAATCAAAAATTTTAATCGAGATGAAATAAAGGACTGACAGGAAGAATTTTAAAAAACATTATCTAAAATCTAGCGGAAGAATGGTTGTACTTGTGTGTTATCATTCAATAATTCATTGTTCGACAATGGCCGGCCATTCTCTTTTACATGCATGCGCGATATTGGACGAAAATATGCATCCGTGCAGAGGACGAACGGTAAATCGGCCTTATCGATCGTAAAACGAGCAGCTCCATTTTCGAACCTCGTATTTGTATTATTTATCTTGTTATTACACGGTGGTAAAAATATGTGGGTACATCGCTATAGCGTATCTGGGAAAGCGAGCGACGTTACTTTACGGACAACGATAGCCGATAAAAATAGTACGAGTACAATGGAGTTCAAAGGCAGTGGAAAGCTTTTTATTCACGTCACAGTAAAAAAAACGTAATGCACTCCGCTGTATTGTGCTACACTTATTGTTAAAATAATAGTGCTGCAACCTGCTGCTGTAGAAATGGGTTATTTACTACCATAAAAAAATGTTCAAACCCATCTATAGGCGTTGCACTTTATTACTCAAACAGAATTACCAATCGAATCAAAATAATCTTGATTTAAGTGAAATTTTTTTATAAAATTATCCGAAAACTTATTTTTCTAGTCATAAATTCAACCGAAACCAAAATATCCTATTTTCCCTCCTTTTTGTGGAAAATTATTTGTGTATTATAGTATGTTGCAGGAATAGGGAAATGTATGTATACGAATGCAAAATTGCGCAGCTATACCCCGCGGGAGCAACAATGCGAGCTTGCTAACGAATCATGTTACCGACGAGACTCGTACGGGAGATAATTGTTACATTACTCCGCTACGAATTCAATTAGATCGAGTTATGGTTGCAAGCGGTACATTCATGCAGAATTCCGCTTATTATCCAGTGGGAGCGAAAAAACATATTATTAATGATAACTGGAGAGATATTCATTATTCAGTACCTCCGCATTCCAGAGCAAATTGATTTTCTGCCATTAATTGGCATATATTGCGGAAGAGATTCAGGGGAAATTATTACTAGCCCGTGTGAAATAATCGACTGGGGCCAGACCAGATATCGCAATTATTAAATGGGTCCCAGCTAAGAACCCCAGACCAATGCTCAGAATGGGAGAACTACACAGAGAAAAATGGATGGACAAAGTTAGAGGGTCAAAATTTAGAGAGCCAATCTGTTCTTCTGGATGGTCTAAAGAGCCTTTCAGAATTTTTTCGACATAGTCTGAGAGACTCTCATTTTATGGCCAGTCTGAGTGTTGTAAGAAGGTCAGACTCACTATCAGGGATGAGCAAGGTATCCTTTCGGGATGGTCAATACGATCATCTTGTTTTCACTCATTTCGACCATCCACGGAGCAGCAAAAGACTCATCGCGGAGGGCCAACCTGATTAGTTTACTTTGGCGTGTTTATTTAAAATGATTGAATGTGTAAGTCAAATGTTCACACAAATAATAAATGTAAAGTGCGTACGAATATTAGGAATAATTGTAAATTCATTTATTTTTAAGGAGAAAATCTAATAAATAGTTTGAATTTCACTTTATAAGTCTTCCTTGTGAGCAAAGAATTATTTGTCATAACTTTACTCTTATTATTTGCTGTACACATTTGGTTTTCATATATAATCATTTCAAATAAGCGCGCCAACCATAACCAATCCGGTTGTCGACGCAATGCATGCAGTGTGAAAGGATACGAGAGTTGGGAGCACCGTGGTCTAGACTCTAGAGCTTTTTCGGAGTGAGTGCACGTCACTTAAGCCGTTCAGCGTCACATTTGCTGTTTATTGAACTTAAACATGTTTTTAATAAGTTTCAACTGCTTTTCGATATTCCGGAAATTCGTGAAGAGTGAAGTGTATAAGAGAGAACATGATGGATTTAGGATAAATGGGTAACTGGACGTTCAGCTATCAATTTGTTGTCACCGTGTCGTTTCAAACTGAAAACGTGCAAACAATTTCAGCATTCTTTGATGATGCAGAAACTGACGAGATGTGGGATATTGGTTTCTGAATTCAGTTCAATGTTTGAAATATTACAATTCAGTGTGACACTGTGCCGTGTTCTTAGCCTTTCGTGCTCCAGAAAATATATTGTTAGTGTGCACTGTTTTTGCATATCAAATTATGTCTCATACACCTCACTCTTCACAAAGAATGAAAAATGCTTTTGGAATTCATGTATTTCAAATAAATTTTCTGGTTTCATAGGTTCCACTTAATTTCATAATTTCGAGTCTCTTATAAGAGAGAGACTGAAATAAGTAGGAAAAGGACAACATATATAGAAAATGTAGAATAATCAAATCGACCCCCTAAGTTGGCCAGGTCGACTGTCCGAGGAGATCAAATCGACTATCTGATATGACCAAATCGACCCTTTATGATGAGTGATTTGGCCCTTTATAATGATCAATTCCTCCATCTCTGATGATTGGTTCGACTCTCTATGACGCTTGAGTCCACCGTTCGAGATGACCAAGTCGACACTCCGAGATGATCGATTTGAACCTCTTGTTTTAACCTTCTAGAGATAGTCGCGTAAGCCATCTTCAAGGGCTGTCCTATAGTTGACCCAGCAATATAGTCGGTCTGCACATTTAGATGGCCAAAATGACCTTCCATTTTTCTCCGTGTAGGTGCGTCCAATTTGGGCGATTAATATTTTGCCTATTCAAGGAAAAATATTTCAATCTTAAAAAAATTTTTTATCGAAACTAATATATAAGATTTAGTTGCAAATTTGACATGTAAATTCAATTCCAATTCAATTTAAAATGGTATCCACTGGTAGGCGATGGAAATTCGAATAGGTCTGCTGTGAGAAAAAATCGAAAATACTCGGATTACTGTAAACGGAATTAGGAAGTTTGGTGCATAATTCGAGGCGAGAGGCTCTTTTCGATGGTATCACCCTTGGGATCCGCGGAGCTTCATCCAACCTCTAGCGACGGCTTATCAGTTATCGGCTTACGCAAGAAGTTTTGATTTATGTAGGTATATATCCCCCGGTAAAAAGAAACTTTTTAAAACGAGCACGCTCACGAGAACTTTCCCGTTTACGTGAAACTTTTTCGCGAACATTGCTTTTTCCGGGAGAACTTTAAGGGAGTTCCCCATAACCTCCGCCCCCTCCCCTTACCGCACTTTAGGAACCATTTCAAGTCTTGCTGCTTTCCCCCCTGAATCTACCTACATTTCGGTAAATACGACCAAGTCAGGTAATCTTAACCTGGTGCGAAATTATGCCAGCTTTGGAAACTTTTCATGTCTGAACTTTGAACCATAGCCCTCGCAATGATATTGCATATTTCTCCATAGATTTTTCCCCCACGGGCAGAATCCGAGATTCAAGTTGTGAATAAGACTAGTAAAAATTGAAAAAAGAAGAGATGTTAAGGAAACAATTAATTGCATTTTGGACGTTTGGATAAGGTGATGGGCTGATAAATTTTCAGAGTGGGTTCAAATACCGACCAGCGCAGAATTTTCTACGTTGATATCGAAAGGAAATTCATGTTTCTTAGAATATTAGGAAATTCCTTTTAATGGATTTAATTATATTACATTTCTTCGAATTCCATTTAATTCCTTACAATTCCGTTGGCTCCTGTTCAATTTCGCCGAATTCCTTTGGGTTCCATTGATTTTATTTCAATTTCGATGACCTGCTTTTGGTTTCCATTCAATTCCTCTGCGCTCTATGAAGTTACTTTGAACTCCATTGAATTACTTGGGATTCTATTAATTTCCTTTAGACTACATTTAATTTCTTTGTATTCTACTTAAGTCCTTTTTTCCCTTCGGATTCCCTTCTATTTCATCGTATCCTATTCCATTTTCTTTCCTTACAATGATATTCTTTAAATGCCATTCAGTCACTCTGCAATCCATAAAATTCTGATAAATTCAATTGAGTTTTTTCACAATCCATTACATTCCCTTCAATGAAATCGAGCTCCGATTCATCCTGATGATTTTCGGCCAGTACAGATTTTTAAAAGTTGATATTGAAAGAAAATTTATCTTTTTTAAAATATTACGATTTTGAGTCGCGCTGAATTTCGTTAATAATGCATTTAATTCCGTCGAATTCCTTTGAAATTTGTTCAATTTCTTTCTATTCCGTTGGCTTCTGTTTAATTTTGTTGAACTCCTATTGATTCCACTGTTTTCCGCTGTATTTGGATAACTTTCTTTTGTATTCCATTCAATTACTTAAAAATTATTACTTAAAATACATTGAATTACTTTCGTTTTCTTTGGATTCCGTTCTATTTCGTCGAATTTTATCGCTTTTTCTACTGAATGAGGAATTCCATTACATTGCTTCGAAATCCATTAAAGTCCCTTAAATTCGATTGTAATAAGATTGATACCAATGAATTACATTAGGCTTCGGGAAATTCTTTTGGATTTGATCGCATTCCTTGGAATTCCATATATTTTATTCCGTTTCTTTTGTATTCCATTCTATTTTATCGAATTCTGCTGAATTTTATTCACTTATAACGAGATTCTTTGAATACTATTCAGTTACTCTGGAATTCATGAAATACTGGTATATTCTATTGAATTGCTTCGAAATCCATTAAATTTCTCTCAATTCATTAGAGCCCTGATTTATTCCTATTAATTTAATTACACTTCGACGAATTCCGTTAAGGTTCTCATGGTTTCAGTTGTATTTGGATGACCTGCTTTGGTCCCCATTTAATTCCTTTGGATTCAGTTTCGTTTCTATGAATACTATTTAATTTCTTTGTATTCCATTTGATTTTAAATTCTGTTGGTAAGCACTAAATCGTAATAAATTTCATTAACTCTGAATGCAATCCTTTAAATATTATTGAATTACTCTATAATCCGTAAACTTCCAAAGAATTTGATTGAATTCCACTAGGATTTCATTGATTTTCATTTGATTTTGATTTCGGATTCCATTGAAGTCTTTGAGATTCTATTCAATTTCTCCTAATTCTATTGATTTCCATTGAATTTCTATGAATTCTTTTGCGGTTTCTTCACGTTGACAATAAAATGACATTTACGTGTTTTTTTTAATATTTCGAGTCTAATTCCAGCTGTCTGTAGTTTTTTTTTACAGGGAATAGAAAACCTGTTTCAATTTTTTTCTTTTAAATATTTTAATTTAATTTAGAAATAGATGACAGTGTGCAGGAGAGACAGATTTAAAAAAACATTGACAGGTCTCGAACCCAAGACGGAAAATTACAATTTGTGCTCATTAACCATACCCTCATTTACGATTTTCAATCTGAACTTCAGTTTACATCGATTTTTTTTTACTATTTGGCCTGTGTTTAGTATAAATTGACTTTCAAAATGTAGTTTAAGAAAAAGTTAATATAAAAGCGAGATTCTTATAGCAAAATTTAACAAAGATATATAATTCAGAGTTTTTTGAATGACGGACTGATGGATTTGCAGAGTAGGTTCAAATACCGGCTAGTACAGATTTGTGTCCCTTGATATTAAGAAGAAATTTATGTTTTTTAGAATATTACGAGTCAAAATTAGGCTGAATTTCTCATAATGTATTTAATTCTAGTCAATTCCTTTAAATTCCATTTAATTCCTATTAATTCCATTATATTCTGTTCAATTTCGTCGAATTTTTTTGGAATACATTGATTTCCGTTGTATTCCGGTACCTTATTTTTCAATTCTATTCAATTTCTTTAGATTCTACTTAATTCCTTTCATTCTCTTCCGATTCCCTTCTATTTTGTCGAATTTCTTTGAACTTCATTGAATTAAAATTGAAATTAAATTTTCAGAACGCTATTTATCTACTCTAAAATCCACACAATTCTCATGAATTCCGTTGAGTGCTTTCGAAATCCATCAGATTCGTTTGCTTTTCAAGTGGTTCCGATTAAGTACATTAGACTTTGACGAATTACTTTGGATTCCATTTCATTTCTATAAATTATATTGAATTTCTTTGAATTCCTTTCGAGTTTGTTCGATTTGGTATTTTGTTGGTAAGCGATTAATCGCATTCAATTTCACTTACTTCGAATGCAATTCTTTATATACCATGGCGTTACTCTAAAATCCACGGAATTTCAAAGAATTCCATTGAATTTTTTCGAAATGCATCAAATTCCTTGAAATTCGATTGGGTTCCGATTATTCCTGTTGAATTCTATTAGTCCTCGATGAGTTCCGTTGGGATTTAATTCCATTGAATTTCTATGAATTCTTTGGCGGTTTCTTTACATAGAGAATAAAATAACATTCATGTTTTGTAGAATATTTACCTTTTTGTTCTTTTTGGATTTTTATTTGTATTTTTGGCAGGAAATAGAAAACCTATTTTCCTCCTTCAATTTTAAATTATTTATTTTAATCCAGAAATAGAAGGGAGTTTGAAGGAGAGACATTACAAAAAATACACCGACAGGTCTCGAACGCAGGACAGAGAATTACATAATTATATAAATTAAAATTAAAAATAAATTAAAATGAATAATAATTTTATTATTAAATTCGCTACCCTTATTTACCATGCTCAACCCGAACTTCATTTTCCATCAATTTCTTGAATATTTGGCTTGTGTCTGATCTAAATTGACTTCCAAAACGAAGTTGTAATAAAAACCAAATAGCAAAAACAAGCTTATTTTGGAGAAAATTATTGTTGAATGAAAAAATATCCATAATTTAGAGTTTATCGGATTTATGTTTTTTTCTGTGTTTGGAAAGAAAATAAGGTGGTGAGTTTGTTGAGGATTTGGAATTAATTAAGATGAGAACTGGAGAGATGAAAATTGTGCTTTGATTTTGATCTCTGACTTGAAATTCTCTTTCAAATATGACAGTCTCGCGAGTTGCGATCCTTTAATCCGGAATAAATTAACCCACGGGATAAGAGATTTGCAGACGAGTGGATAGACGGGACTTGTAATTGGTGCTGTTATCTGCGAACCTTATCTTTGACCAAGAAGCTACTTATAAGTTATAACAAGCCACTTCTGTCTCTATTGATTTCCTCAAGATAGTCAAGTAGAATGAATTATAAGCAATTAAAAAAATATATATATGTATATATATATATATATATATATATATATA
>CAKNYM010049339.1:168957-187632 GCA_932195095.1 Andricus curvator
TTCTCGAATGGTCACCCATCCAAGTACTAACCGCGCCCAACGCTGCTTAACTTCAGTGATCTGACGAGAACTGGTTTTTTCAGCGTCGTATCGCCGTTTTGATTCCATTTAATCACTTTCGATTTAATTTAATCCCTTCATTTATTTTATTTGTTTAAATTTCGTCTAATTCTATCTAATGCCATTGAATTTCATTGACTTCCAATACAAGTTTTGGCGCACCCTCATATTACTTTAATATCTTCTAGGACTTCATTGATTTCTGTTGCATTTCGAAGACTTGCTTTAGATTCCACAGAATTACTTTATATTGCATTTAATTCCCTTCAATCACTTTTGGTCTGATTCAATTGCTTAATTTCTTTTTATTCAATTTAATTTCGTCGAATTCTATCTAACTCCGTGAAATTTCACTTACATTCGATTCAATTTCTGGAATAACCTGCAAATTACTTTAAAATCTACGAAGTCAGTTCAATTTCACGTCGATATGAATTGAAGTCCCTTTAATTCAATTAGGCTTTGATTGGTTCCCATGAATTTCATTAGACATCGATGAATTCTCTTGAATTCCATTGATTTCCTTTGCATTTCGAAGGCTTGCCTTAGATTCTATTGAATTACTTTGAATTTGATTACATTACTTTGATTTGATTACATTTAATTCTTTTTTATTCAATTTAATTACTTATGATTGAATTTAATTCCTTATTTATTCTTATATTCTTTTTATTCCATTCAATTTCGTCGAATTCTGTAGAATTTTATCGAATTTCATTTACTTTTAATACCATTTCTGAAATTCCCTTAAATTGCTTCAAGATCTGTGAAATCAGTTGAATTTCATGGAGTTCCTTCGATTTAAATTGAAATCCCTTCAATTCCATTAAGTTGCGATTGGTGCCCATGAATTTCATTAAACATCAACGAATGCGCTTCGATTCTATTGATTTCCGTTGCATTTCAAATAAGGTAAAGGTTTTGTAGTTTTTTTAGTCCTAAACCATTATATTCTTCTGGATTCTATTTAATTCGTTCGAACTCCCTAGTATACTATTCGGTTCCTTTAACCTCACTTCAATTTATTTAAATTAATTTTTGTTCCGTTTAGTTTACTTAAATTCCTTTGGATTTTGATCAATTTTAAATTCTGTAGAATTCCGTTGATAAACGTTTAATTCCATTAAATTCCATTTGATTCCAAGACAATCATTGAGTTGCCCTAAACTCCATAACACTCAAAAATCAGATTGCATTCAGCTGCTTGTAAAACTATTACATTCCCTTCAAATTCATTGGATTTCGACGTATTTTGTTGCATTCCATTGACTTTCGTAATTTCCGTTTGATTTAATTAATTTTTGCTGATTTTTCATTATTCCTTTAAAAACACAGCTACACAAAAAAAATCTTTTTCCGGGTCTGGAGGTCATACCATGTTTACTATGTATTTTTGGGGTCGCTGAATCCGAATCCGAGGTCTAAAAAAACCTAGCACTTTAGGGTTCCGAAATAACTTCAAAAAACCTAAAAAAAAATCTTTTTCCTGGTCTGGAGGTCAGACGATGTCTACTATATGTTTTTGGGGTCGCTGAATCCGAATCCGAGGTCTGAAAAAATCCAGCACTTTAGCGTTCTGACATAACTTCAAAAAACCTCAAAAAAATCTTTTTCCCGGTCTGGAGGTCAGACGATGTTTACTTTATGTTTTTGAGGTCGCTGAATCCGAATCCGATGTCCGAAAAACACCAGCACGTCAGGGTTCTGACACAACCTCAAAAAACTTAATAAAAAATCTTTTTCCGGTTTTGGAGGTCAGACCATGTCTACTATATGTTTTTGGGGTCGCTGAATGCGAATCCGAGGTCTAAAAAAATCCAGCACTTTAGGGTTCTGACATAACCTCAAAAAACATAATAAAAAATCTTTTTCCGGGTCTGGAGATCAGACCATGTCTACTATATATGTTTGGGGTCACTGAATGCGAATCCGAGGTCTAAAAAAATCCAGCACTTTAGGGTTCTGACATAACTTCAAAAAACCTCAAAAAAAATCTTTTTCCCGGTCTGGAGGTCAGACGATATTTACTTTATGTTTTTGGGGTCGCTGAATCCGAATCCGATGTCCGAAAAACACCAGCACGTCAGGGTTCTGACATAACCTCAAAAAACATAATAAAAAATCTTTTTCCGGGTCTGGAGGTCAGACCGTGTCGACTATATGTTTTTGGGGTCGCTGAATCCGAATCTGAGGTGCAGAAAACCCTGGCACGTCAGGATTCTGAGATAACCTCAAAAAACCTCATAAAATTTTTTTTTCGTGTCCGGGGGTCAGACCATGTTTACTATATGTATCAATCCAATTTCTTCGAAATGTAATGTAGTTTTTTTGAATTACAGTAAATTCGTTTTCATTGAATTAAATTGTACTGAATTCCTTTGGTTTTTGACAAATTACTTTCCTCTCTATTGAATCCTTTGAATTTCATCAAATTTTGGTAGAGCGTATCCAATTAGACTACGTTTTCATACAATATTATGCTTCTAAGAGTAAAAAGTATTTATTATTACTATATATTTACTCTTTTTCTAACTTTTTTCAATTCCGTGGAAGCAGAAGTGTATTTTCATAAAAAAATGTTTTTTAAAATTTGCGTAATTTAGTTTTGGATTTTCCTTGGAATAGAAAAATAGTTTAAAAAAAAGAATAACTCTATCGAACTTCATAGAAACAAAACTTTTGTTGATCGAACGTTATTTCTGCGGAGGCTTCAATTCCCAAATAGTATATTTTAAATATTGGAATTGTTAGGCATGTTTGATAATAACCAAACTGGATTATTTGGAATTAATATTTGATTGTTCAGTTGTTTCCGCTTTCGATGGCAACTTGTGAAGGTTCCAATTTCGCACTCTCTAATTTATACACTTGGTAATATAATTGAATCAACTACATATTCACATTTGCAAGTTTAATATGAAAGTGGTTACAATTATTCGAAATTCATTTTCATCAATTTGTTATTAATCATTTTTCCATTTAAATACCCATGGTTTCACTTTTTGGAAAAATATCCTTTTTTCATATATATTATATCTACAATACAAAAACGAATTCCAATTTATTTTAAAATAACAGAAAAGTACAATAAGACCTGATAAAAAACGAAAAAGTAGAGAAAAAGTTTCGTCCACGGGAATCGAACGCAAAATTGTAAATGAAATGATATGTAATTAGAATATCCTATTTAACTGTTCGTTTTTTTTACAAACTAATAAAGATTTCCGCCTTCAAAACCAGCATCAAAGATAAAAGGTTTAGTCGAGAACAACAAAAATATTTCTCTAAACTCATAATATCTATAAAAAAATGTCATATGCTAATTAATTATAAATTAACACAAAACGAACTAATCTTGCCCAATTATGTTTCTTTGAAGATGTCGCTCTGTAAGCTCGTTGAAACAGAATAACAAATCGCACTAAAAAGGAGCTCAAATAGGGCGGCGCTCTAAAGCAGCGATTTTACAGGATAAATTTGCAGAATGCATAGCTGAATGCATTAATAGCAATCTCGATGCATTCGTATTCAGCGGACTTAATGGAACGTACGAAGAGAGACAGAGATTGGGCCGTCAAGAGACTTAGCGAATGTAGCTCGAATGGTACAGTAGGTTTTGGTGGGGGGGGGGTACCGGCTGGTAGAATTCAATTCCACGGTCGATTATGCAGGCAGCCTCCCGGATTACGTATTACCCGCTACCATTTTGCGTCGATGAACGGATTACATGGTATGTACGTATGACCAACTCGTCGGTCATTCGTTGGCCTGAAACCCTTTTGAAAATTGATTTCGCTTATAATTGAATAAACGAAACTAGAACGAGCAGAATTATTGATTATGTACGAAATTACTTTGTAAATGAATTCACCCACTTTAAAAAAATGTAGAATTGGTTTTAGAATTGCTTCAAATTGATACATTTGAATCAAAAAGTGAGTAAATGTGTGAACAAATTTCTAAAAAAAAAGTCCCGGGTGGGGATTTGAACCCGGAGAGGGTCATTTCTTCGTTCAGGATTTTTTAGATAATTGTTTAGGGTTTCTTAGGGAACAAACCCTTATTGTTTCGGGCGGGTGTCCGTTCATCCGTCCGTCTGTCGTTCTTTTTTCCCGAGTGCCCTAGATGACTTTACCCTGCACTTGAGCTCTTTACCCCGTCCCTTAGCCAACCTTATCTCGTCTCCCACCCAAATTTAATCCGTTTCATAGCCGATTTTACCCCCTATTTTAGATGACTCTTTGTCGTACCCTAACCGACTTTCTTCCGTACCGTAGCAAACTTCACTCGGTACCGTAGCGACTTTACCCTGTACCACAACCGAGTTTACCCGTACCCTAGCCGGCCTTATTCTGTACCGTAAGTAACTTTATCCCGTATTCTAGCCAATTTTACCCCGTACGCTGGCCGACTTTACCACTTTCTCTTCTCGACTTCAACGTGAACCCTCACCGACTTTACCCCGTACGCTGGTCGATTTTACCCCGTGACCTAGGCGATCTTATCCCGTACTCTAGCTAAATTTACAACGTACCTAAACCAACTTTACACAGTACCCTAGCCGACTTTACCATATACCCCACCGAGTTTACTCTGTACCCTAGCTGATTTTAACTCGTACCTTAGCTGACTTCACCCTGTTTCCTAGACCCCTTTGCCTTGTACCCTGAACAGCTTTTGACCGTCCCCTAGCTGATTTCAACCTGTACCCCAGCCAACCTTATCCCGTACCCTTGCCAACTTTACCCCCTGAACCAGCCGACTTTACCCCATACCCTGGATTATAATACCCCGTGCCTTATCCGAATTTTTCCCTACCCTAGTCAACGTTACCCTTCACCCGATTTACCCATACCCGGTACCCTAGCCGACTTTACCCCGTACCCTAATCGATTTTACCCTGTACCCTAACAGACTTCACCCATCACGAAACCCTTTTTTGTGGGCGAGGCGCATCCCAGTAAAAAGAAACTAATTGGGACAAATTGAGAAGAATTCCCTAGGAGCCCCCGTGAATCTTGCTTTGCAACAATATCGAATTGGAGCGGGTGGTGAATTCGTGTAAATTCGTGAACAGTGATATAGTCTTCAAATATCTTATTAGCCCGAATTCAGCGAAAAACTTTCAGGGGACCTAATTCATTTGAATGCGTCAGCATGAATTAATTTCAGTGTCCGCCAATTCATTTTAATTCGCGAGTTTTTAAGTCAAGTCCCAATTCGCCAGAATTCGCCAGCGCGAATAAAATTAAAGACTGGCCGATTCAATCGAATTTTGAAGGTATAATTGACGCTTAGGTCATATAGGATCCGTTGTAAATATATATTAATAATTCCCGTAGCTCAGTGGTCGCCCTCTTAACTTATACACTTGGGATCGCTGGTTCAAGTCCCGAGGCATGCGATTTTTATTAATTTTTTTCGAAATGACCTCCACCACGAATTAGGGCGAATTTACACGCATTCAATTCGCGATGGCTGAATTTGTTTCAAAGAATCAGAAAGCATAATTCAGGCGAATTTAAACATGTTAATTCGCCGCAATCCTCCCGAATAAGTTTCTTTTTACTGGGATGAATATACCCCAAATTCCATATTACCTAAGTTTCATTTGACCGAAAATCAAGTTGCCGAACAATTATTTATTATAATTTTTATTTTGTCGAATTATCAGCTCACATAACCTCTATTTGTCCTAACTACCAGCCCCTTGGAACTCTGAGTTGAAAAAGTACTATGTGTTGACGGTGGCCGTGTGGCGGCGCCAGCTATGCAGTTGGCCTATGATCGTTGCAAATGCATGGCAAAATAATAACACTGAATTTAATAACACATTAAAAGTAATTTACTGACGGTGTTAAATAATCGTTGAGTGTTTTGAGTGATCTTTGCGACATTTTCAATCTTCTAAGCGAAAGAAAACTGAAAAAACTGCTTTAAGATGTGAAAATCTGCATCTATTTACAGATGCTCCAAATATCCGCAGTGTTGAAATTTTAAACAAAAAATGGTGAAGTGCGTTTGTTTTTATTGTAAATCCAGATATAAAAGTAATAGAGAGCAGGACAAAGCTAGTAAAATTCAATTTTTCAGAGCAATATTGTTAAATAATGGCAAATAGCTATTTTAAGGGATGATACTAAACTTAAACCTGGTGATGCAGTTTGTTCTTTGCACTTCTGCCCAGAAGATATCAACCGAGAAAATGTGTTTAGGGGACTTGATGGAAGTGTTGTGGCAACGGTAATTGTTACATCTAAAGTGTATAGGTATTACTTTTTGTTTGTAAAGTTTTTCTCTTTTTAAAAATAATATTTTATTGTTAATAATAACTGTGAATAATGGGCATTATTTAATATAATCCAAAACAACGCCTTTGTACTTTAGATTATAAAAAAAATGATATCTTAATATATTTTCAAATTTTCAAGTTTAAAAAAATGAACAAAAATTATACATTGTAAACAAATATAATTAATTTTACTGAATTTATTTAAAAATTTGCATTTCAGGCTAACTATTTTCATGAAATTTAGCTTGAGATTTGAGACGAAAAGGTAATTTTCATTATACTTGTTTTTAAATTAAACATGAACTAAAGTTATTTCAAGCTAAGAAAGAAACGTTGTTAAAAATGATTTATAAAATCGAGGAAAATATTTTATTGTTAATTATAACTAGTTTTGGAAAAGAACTCGAGGTGAACTTTTGAAATAAATATTTCTCATTTTTCATTGTTTATTGAACAATATTTATTAGGGTTTAATGTTTTTCTTTGCAAATCTCATTGTTACGTTTTTATTGAAAAAATTTTATTCAGGAATTATAAAATCGTCATTTTTAAAATCAATAGGTTTTTATGAATAAACATTTTTAAATAAAAACGTACCAATGAGATTTTCACAGAATCTTTTAAGGAATAAAATAAGCGCTGCAGCATTAGAATGAAATAAGAATTGGAACTTTTACCTAAAGAGAAAAAGAGAGACATCAAACTCTAAATTGTTATTGTCAAATAAAGAAAACCCGGAATATTTTTTTCAAAAGTTCACCTCGAGTTCTTTTCCAAAATTAGTTATACAAGGTGTCCAGCGATTCTTCGGAACAAAATTCAAGATCTTTTTCAGGTTTTACAGGTCAAGAAGTCAAGTTTTTCCAGGTATCCTTTTTTTACATCAAATAATGAAATAACCGTTTGCTATACATGTAAAAAAATTAGATATTTCATTTTTTATCGGCCGACAATTTCTAAAGAAAGCAGAATCATAAATCAATTCTTAATTTCTTGCGAACATAATATTGAGTAGTCTTTATGAAATTTTTGGGGCTATTTTTAAATCTTTGTAAGTCTTTGAAAACCTCGAAATCTTTTAAATCTTTTGAAATCTTCTCTAACTTGTTTCAACTGTTTGAAATCGTTTATAACCTTTAAAATTTTTTGAAATCTGGTGTACTGTACTCTTTTTTAAATCTTTGCAATTCTTGAAATATTTTGAAATCCTTCCGACTTCTTTGAAATATTTGTGAAACCTTTCTGAAATTTTTGTATGCGTTTGAAATCACTGGAATATTTGAAATCTTTGTGACATATTTTTAAATATTCTAAACAGATTTAAAGTCGTTTAAAATCTTTCAAGTGTTTTGAAATCTTTGTAATCTGGTGCACTGTATCCTTTTTGAAATCTTTAAAATTCTTATATTCTTTTGAAATCTTTATAAATTTTTTAGGAAATCTTTAAAATATTTGTTAAATCTTTTGTGTTATTTTGAAATAATTAAAATATTCGAAATCTTTGTGCACTCTTTTTAAATCTTTAAAAAAAATTTGTAATCGTTTCAAATCTTTGAAATGTTTTAAAAGTTTTTTACTATACCCTTTTAAAAATTTTCAAAATCCTTGAAATCTTTTGAATCTTTTAAAATCTCCTTGAAATCTTTATAAAATGTTCCGGATCTTTGGGAAATTTTTATAAAATCTTTTTAATCTAGGACACGCCGTTTTAAATCTTTGAAATCCTTAAAATCTTTGAAATCTTTGTTTGTGAAATCTTTTTTATTCATTGAAATTATTAAATTATTTGAAATATTTCTGAAACCTTTTAAAATCTTCGAAAATGTTTTGAAATCTTTTGAAATCGTTTCAAATCTTCGAATTGTTTTGAAATCTTTGAAATCTAGTGTGATATACCCTTTTTAAAAACTTTAAAATCCTTAAAATCTTTTGAAAGTTTTAAAATCTTTGTGAAATCTTTTTAAGCTGTTGTGCACGCCTTTTTTAAATCTTTAAAATCCGTGAAATCTTTGTGAAATGTTCAAAATCCTTTTAAATATTTTAAAATCTCATTCTGAAACTGAATTAACATCAAAATTTATATATAGTTATATATAAAATTGGTTATTTTCTAGTAAAAAATTGTTATTAGTTTGTTGTTGCGGTGAAAGCATATGTATGTTTAATACTTAACTTTCATTAAAAACTTATATATGTATAAAAAAAATGTTGCATTCTATAACTTAGGTATTATTTTATTAATTTTACCTACCCCCTTTTTAAGAAGTTCATTAACACACATAAGTTTTCTATTAAAATATTTGAAAATCCGAAATGAATTTAAATTAATAAATAAAGTGAATATTATATTATATTATATTATATAATAACAAATATTATAAAATTTAGACTATTTTCTTTTCGGATATTTGAAAATAACACAAATAATTATATGTCTAATTTGATTGCGCATGAATAATAATTTGTTGTAGTTAGTAGGAATGCATTGGGATTTACGTCTAAAAGAAGTGAATTTTACGATTTTCGCAAATTCAACAAACATTTTTTTAACACTTTCGCCTTGCATTATTTGAATTCTAGGCCAACTGCATAGCTGGCGCCGCCACACGGCGACCGTCAACTCTCATGACAATTTTTCCACAGGCCTCCACACAGAAGTTACATGGGGCTGCTAACTACCAATTATCATAATTTCTATTATACGGAATTCTCATATGGCGTAATTTTCGTATTTTCCAATTTTTATTCACCATAATATTTATTCGGCCTAATTGTAATTTAATCTAATTTTTTTTTCCGAATTTGTATTCGATATAAATGTCATTTTTCCGAATTTCCACATAACCTAATATTCACTTGAACGAATTTCTATTTGTCATATTTTACATTTATCCGAATTATCATTTGTCATAAATTTCATTTTCCCGAATTTTCATTTACCCTAATGTCTAGGTATCCGAACTGGCATGCGCCATAATTTCCATGTCACAGAAATTTCATTTGTCCAACCAGACTTCCGTTCAGTTTCGAAGTAGTTGTTTCCCATCTAGATGTGTTTAGTCTGGCCGGTGTTTAGAAATGCAGAATCAAAATGCAGCTAATGTGTTTTGCATACATTTTTCGAGAATGTTTGCGAAATAGTGTTTAGGGACATGTTACCGACCGAACACATTAGCTGAATTTTGATTATGCATTTCTAAACAGAGACCTCATTTGAATTTCGCGCCTAATGTATTTGGTATCGTAGGAAGTGTTTCACAGCGCCATCTTCGCCTGACTTACCGGCCAGACTAAATACATCTAGATGGGAAACAACTACTTCGAAACTGAACGGAAGTCTGGTAGGACAAATGAAATTTCTCTGACATGGAAATTATAGCGCATGCCAGTTCGGATACCTAGACATTAGGATAAATAAAAATTCGGGAAAATGAAATTTATGACAAATCATAATTCGGATAAATGTAGAATATGACGAATAGAAATTCGTCCAAGTGAATATTAGGTTATGTGGAAATTCGGAAAAATGACATTTATATCGAATACAAATTCGAAAAAACAAAAATTAAATTAAATTAAAATTAGGATAAATAAATATTATGGTGAATAAAAATTCGAAAATTACGCCATATGAGAATTCGTTATAATAGAAATTATGATAATTGGTAGTTAGAACTAATAGAGGTTATGTGAGTTGACAATTCGACAAACTAAAAATTATAATAAATGATTGTACGGCAACTTGATTTTCGGTCAAATGAAACTTAGGTAATATGGAATTTGGGGTATATTCATGCGCCTCTTTGTGGGCGCATGGCGCCTACTTGGACTAATTCTTTGGAATTGCTTTAAAGAAAAGATAAAATAAATAACAAGATATATAAATAATAATTATATAACATAATTTTGAATGTAAACCGATGAAATTTTATTTTTTTTATTTTCGAAATTAAGGATCCTTTGTTCGTGGGACGTCTTTGAAGCAATATCAGTGGTATGCAGAAAGCGGAGAATAAATTCATCCATCGATACTTGACGCGTGCTCGAAACCTTGAATTGCGTCGTCAGTCAGCACTTTTTTTCAGAAAGCATCGGAATTAGAAATTTCCTTCGCTGTTCCTACAAGTGAGTCAGCAACTTTACGCAAATCGAATTATTATCTCCATCAGAGCGCAAACCCTCTTTTATCGTCTATCGCAAATATCCCAACCCTATAGAATGACAAAAACTACTAAAGGAAAATAAAAAACCAACAAACTTGTAAACAAAACTTTAAATATATGTTAATTAACAGAATACTACAAATTTGTTCACAAAATAACGTAATAGACAAAAGAAAGATAGCCCCGGCGTCTGGAATCGAACCCGGACCCGCACCACACGAATCCTATACTGGAAATTCAAGCTTTTTTTCTAATTTGCTATTTATTACTAGGAATCTGTATTATCATCGGAGATGGTAACGATCGATCCGAAGAGAAATCCTTTCACACAGACTGTGAGAATTAAATCTACAATATCGATCAAAGTTATATCCTCCAATATAGAAAATATTTAGCGTATTCAGACTAGATGAAGGTATACATTTAAAAAAAAATTAATTAAATGTATTCAGAAAAAAGATCTTCTCCTGTCAAATCAATTTTTACTAGGAGTCTGTATTATCATCGGAGATGGTAACGATCGATCCGAAGAGAAATCCTTTCACACATACTGTGAAAATGTAAATCTACAATATCGATCAAAGTTATATCCTCTAATACAGAAAATATTTAACGTCCTTAACTGATTCTGTGCCAGGTGCTCTAACCACTGAGCTACTAGAGAGATCAGAGGAAGAATCCTTTTTCTGAAATACGCTTTAATTTGAAATTTTTTAATTTATAGCTCCATCTAGTCTGAGGACGTTAAATATTTTCTGTATTCGAGGATATAACTTTTATCGATATCGTAGATTTCAATTTTCACATTCTGTGTGAAAGGATTTCTCTTCGGATCTATCGTTACCATCTCCGATGATAATACAGATTCCTAGTAAAAATTGATTTGTATATAACATCTCATATAATAAAGCGTATTTCAGAAAAAGGATTCTTTTTCTGATCTCTCTAGTGACCGAAAATCAGTTGACCTGGTGTTCGAATCCCAGCGGGGTGAAAGAAGATCTTTTTTCTAAATGTATGTAATTTAAAAATTGCTATTTATTCTTCTAAATCTGTTAAAATGTTATGCTTTGGACTCCAAATGATACAAAATAGGCTTAAATGCATAAAATGGGATAGAAGTTGGAACTAAGAAAGGAAGCTTTCTGGATCAGGAAGTCTTTCAAGAACAGAGGAGGGTTCGCTTTGTAGAAAATACGCGATACAAAGGGTAGGTCGTAATTAAAAGAAAATATCGACCGGCTGGCCGCAAAGGTTTTAACAACGGTAAAGACGATACTTAGACATCAAAGGCAATACTTTCGAGTAGCGACTTAAGCTCCTTTGAGTCTCACGGAATTGGCCCATAATCCCCGCAGTAAGAACTGCTAGACTTTCTAAGAGAGTATAGAAGAAAATAACCCTGTCCAGTGGCGTAACGATCTCGTATTTGTTATCAATTAATCATCAGTTAGGAATAAATCGGTACCGTGAGGAGAAGGATTAACCCTCGCAAGAGAGGACAGGCTTCTCCATGATAAATAGCACTTCTTCTCCCTCGTTGCGCCACGACGGCCATTTATAATATTGGATTATGCCATCAATCGAAGTCAACTTCTCTCGCTTATAAAATTTACACCGCCATCCACTCTTTCTCAAAATCGACAAAAACTTATCATGAAAAAAAAATCACGAAGAAATGGTCCACATGCGTCTAAATACAAAAAGCGGGGTCATACATAAGAAATAGATACTTTATTACTGAAAAACCCGAATCAGAACTGAAAAAATACTTCGAAGATGGATCAAAACCTAAAGTCGGATTCTTTCACTTTTTGACTAAAAATTGGTCTAGTGGTTAAGACACTCGGCTACTAACTTTGCGCCCTGGATTCGATTCCCGACGGCTGATGATTTTTTAAAAATTAAATTTGGCTTTGTGCATCTCTCTCATACGAAAATGATATTTTACTAATCGCTATTAGCATTTCATATTTATAAATCATATATTTTAGTAGAAATAATGCATAAAAAAGTCACACAATGTTAACGCAGTTCGTAATATGGAAGTTGAAAGAGGCACTGAATGCGAACAATCGATTTGCGATGAGGTAGCATTATCGCGGATATTATGTCCTAAGTAAGTCTGCTGCGGGTAATTCGGAACAATTTCGAGCTTAGTGGTTTCTGCTATTTGCACGGGAAATTGCACCTGCTGATGTCACATCCGCTGACTGACTATCTGTGGGGTTTCCAATTGTTCGGGTCGATTCGCTACTTCGTCTCCATAATCCTTCGAAAATTCGTCGATTTCCAACTCTAAGGTTTTTCTTCACTCTCAGTCATATAAGATTACTAATAGTAATATGGTAAGAGCACCGGTTATTAGCACCTTAAGGGGAAATTTACACTTCAGGGAATAAATGAAAACATAAAATATTAAATTCTATAATACTGATAATTATACGGACCAGTCTAGTCGATTCTTACCTATTTTGGGTCGCTGAATCTGATCCGTTGTTTTCTTCCTAACCTCAAGAAACACTTTTTTCGTAAATTTCATAGCCCCACAAAAAAAAAGGAGTTCCGACGGACCAGACTAGTAAATTCTTACGTAGTTTGGGTCGCTGAATCCGAAACCAAAGTTGGATTCAGCGACTTAAAATACGAAAAAATTTACCAAACTGGTCCGCCGAAACATCTACTTTTCAGATTAGGGAATTTTTAGGTTAGGAAGAAAAAAGGAGCTAACTTGAGAATTCCGACTTAGAATTCGGATCTCTGCTCAAAATACGTAAGAATTCACTAGTCTGGTCGATCGGAACACCTGCTTTTTTGTAGGGCTGTGTAATGTGCGAAAGAAGTGTTTTTGAGGTTAGGGTATTTGAAAGGTAGTGAGAAAACAAAAGCTAACTTTGAAATTTAGATTCCAGATTCGGATTCAGCGACTCAAGATATGTATGAAGTAGTCTGGTCCGTCAGAACACCTATTTTTTGGTGGGTCTGTGAAATGTACGGAAGACGTTAGGAAGAAAAAAAGAGCTAATTTCAGAATTCCGACTTCGGATTCGGATTCAGCGACCCAAAATACGTAAGATTTGACTAGTCTGATCCATCATAACTCCTATTTTTTATGGTGCTGTATTAGTATTTAAAGTTGATAAAAACTTGAAAAATGATTGAAAATAAATATGTAGTACCAAAATTTGATTGCAATTATTCATTAGATTTCATTTTAAATTATCTCAAAATTATTGGGTCATATCTAAATTCAATTTCTTGAAGGATTAGGAATCGAAATGGTTTAATGGAGTTGTGGCTGAATCTTGATTGCTCGGGTTACATTGTGCGGTTCAAACCTAATGGACAATTTCGGAGACCAATATCGGTTCATACCCCTCAGGATCATCTATTCCTGCACACCGGACATTAAACAATATGACAATAATCGATAATCAATATAAATTAGAAATTTTAAACAAATAACTTAGAATTTAACATTAAATTTTGAAAAGTGAACGACAATCGATTGGTGAATCCTAGGTTCTAATCTCGGAAGCTCTGCATTTTTTCCAACATTTTTCCTCATTTTTATTATCTTTCCTTTTTGAAAATAAAACTTTGGAGAGTTTTTGATATATCATGAGAAATTCTTGCAGTTTTTAATAATATAATTATTATAACTGTAATTTAGTGATTGTGAATCCTCTTTTGTTAAAGCTCCTTCGGCTTCAACGAACACATTCTCATCACGTATGTCGTGTTATCAAACCTTTTATTGCAACTTGTGTCGTTTTTCCATAAATTTAAATTGTTTATTTCCAATGTTATTTTTTACGACTTAAACTAAAAATATGCATCCTAGCCTAAGGTGGTTCTAAGCAACTTTGTAGATATAATTTGAGCGACAAATTTTGTTAAATAAAATGTTATTGTAGCGTGTGTCCTCTTTCAAAAAAGTTGATTTTTTAATTTTTAATATATTTTTATAATAAGAGTTTATAACAAATTTGTAGATATTTTTTGGTTAAACAACTTTTGCCTTCTCATTTTTTTCATCTCTTGTGTCGTTTTTCAAACAAATTTTTTTTTATTTTCAATGTTTTTTTTACGATTAAAATAAAAAGTACGCATCCTATCAACAAAATATTGATGAAAAATTAAGATGAGCTTTTAATATTCTTCAAAAGAGCAACTTTTGTTTATTTGTTTTTTTTATAGCTTGTGTCGTTTGTCCAAAAATTGAATTTTTTATTTTTAATGTTGTTTTTACGAATAAAACAAAACCTACGCATCCTATCAGAACATGATCAGGAACAAATTTGTGGCTCGTTTTTGTGTGAACAACTTTTGTCTTATTATTTTTTTCGTAGCTTGAGTTGTTTATCCAAAAATTGATTTTTTTTATTTTTAATGTTTTTTACGAATAAAACATAAGCTACGTGTCCTATAAAAAAGTGATTGATAACAAATTTGTAGATCTTTTCTGGGTGCACAATTTTTGTGGATTCATTTTTTTCTTATCTTGCATAGTTTGACCACAAAATGGAATTTTTGATTTTTCATTATTTTTTGTGCGATCAAAATTTGAATTTTCGATTTTTCGAACAAATTTGAAAAGTCGTTATGATAATCTTATAGGGCTTTCAGGAAGCAACGTTTCCCTTTTCTTGACGTTTTTTCATATCGTGCGTTGCTTGGCTTAAAATGTTCATTTTCGTTTGTTTTTTTATTGAATTTTGAAAATGCTATAACTCTGAGAATTTTTTTTTTGTCGAAAAAAGTCATCAGGATAAATTGATTGAGCTTCTGAGTGCTATGCATATTCGTACATAGAATGTTTAAATCTTGAAAAAAAAATGGTCCCAAAAATTTTGAAAATGCTCCAACTTTTTGAATCTTTATCCAAAATAGCTGGTTAACAACAACGTTCTTTCTTTTTAGGCCTTAAAAAAGTGTGCCAAAGCACGATCGAATCTGATCAATCTTTCGAAAGTTATCGTACCTACACGATACTACAGACTACAGACAGACATACAAACGGACAGACAGACACCTTCGTAAAAACCGTTTTTTCTGACTCAGGGGGTCTCAAAGCGTGGAGATTTGATGAAAACCGACTAAGTCAAATTTTACATAAAACCAATACGTTCTCATTAGGATGGGAATATAAAAATGGTATGGGGTCTCTTTAACCTTTTCACATCCGATTGCACCTTCAGTTCTTGGTCCATTATACCGTCTGCTACTCGGCTAGCATTATTGTTCTAGTTCTAATAACTGAGAGTGCTCAGCCTCCATTTTCGAGAAACAGGGTGCGAACGTCTCAAGTAATAGGAAACCCGTTGCTCCTTTCACGATACTTTGAGAAGTAGCACTCCTCTTTTTATAGAAAGAGAATTTCTTTACCTCTAACGTTCCATTTCACGAATTAAAAATAACGTTAATTGTTATGTCATCAATTGAAAATATAAACTAATACTACATGCTTCAAAAACGACTTTCTTCTACCAATGAAACAAATTAATGGAAAGAAAAAGAAGAAAAAAAATTGTACGCATGGGGATCCGAACCCGGATCGTGATTTGGTACTCCCTAACCTTTGAAATTATATCTTACACGATTTTTTCTCCTAATAATTCTCACATTCGATATCTTTTTTTCTTCCCTTTTTTCTCTCCTAATGTATCGCTATATTTATTTTTACCCAAGTAGTATTATGTTTTCTCTCAGGGTACAATATTCCCACCAAGCCTTCAGGTCATAGACTCTTTCAGTAAACTTTGGTTCGACTCTTCTTCTTCTTGTGTTGGGAAAGGCGGGAAATTGCTCTGGTTATTTACGCAATCCACCCCCTCCCCCCTCTCAACTCCCCACTACAATTCCTCCTGAAGGAATGAGACTCCGAAGGACCTTTACTTAAGATACCCTACCAAGTAAACCTTGGAAAGGTGGTGTCCCTCGTAAGGAAATTATAAAGATGCATGCCCTAGCACTCGAGGGGGTGGGGGAGGGGTTTAATTTAACTTCGCCAAACGTTATTGTCGTCCTAGGTACACGACACCGTGGGGTAAATATTACTTCCGTTAAGTGTCTCGCACTCCATTAGAGCGAAGGTCTTTTCCCTCGCGGGAGGGTTCCACACATACGAGGGTCTCGGGAGAAATTTACGATCCGGTGGAGACGCGAATAATCTCAAAAAGTCAAAAGTTAATATTTAACAAATGAATAAATAATGTTCGTTAAGGCCTATTCCGCTTCTTTTGGTGTTAAAAATGTTGTTTGTTACAACAAATTTTGCCGACATGTTTCAACCTGCAATTTCAGGTCCTTGTCAAGGCTTATTCTAGAAGGAAAAATACATGTGTTAAAAAAATAAAATAAAATGGAGAGTATTTAATATATATATAAATTGTCGCTGTTTTATACCTATTATAAAGAAAGAAAAGAAAAACCGCTGAAGACTATGTTGAGTTTTTGACTATCTTTGACATTTTTTGTTTTTCTCTCTTGCAAAATTGTTACAAGTTTAAAATAAAGTGAAACTTGTAAAAAATTGATGAAGTATCATTAACGGTATAACCTTAAAAAAATCTCATCTGAAACAGAAATTATTTATGAACGTGTTAGTTTATTAATTTAAAATGTTGTTTTTAGTAATTAAGGGTGTTGGATAGATCCGACTTGGAATTTTTTTTTTCTAGGCACGGCACTGACTCCATATATATTTTTTCCCAAGCATTTGAGAACGAAAGAAAGAAAACTTGTCAAATATCCGGGGTTTTGCGAGATCCTGGGATCAACAAAATTCATAGGAATGAAGCCTTTTGCTGAGGCAATCATTATTTCCAGAGAAATTATAAATTTTGCGAAAGGGAGAAATCTGTGGATAGCAGAAGACAGCATTTGAACGGCGAGAACCGTTCGCAAATTAATTTTTTTACTCAAAATTCTGACATCACAGAAGCATTTTCGGAGGTCCTGCAATATTCGAAGACCCAAAACTTGATGGTGGCGAACCTAACTTTTTCGAAATACGTCGCGAAATGGAGAGAAATGTAGCCCTTCTAGAAATAATTAATTGAAATCAATTAAGAACGATAGAACGAAATTTGAATTGTTTTCAATCGTGTTTCTTAATCGTGTGTGCACGATTGGGAACGATTGAGTGTTGCAAAGTTTCAATCGTTCCCAATCGGGCCAATCGGTAATAGGATTTCGAGGTTATGAAGCGGCAATTTGATGGCAGCACTTTCGTCTCGCGGGAATTATTTGAAAACGTTTATTTACTTTTTTTCGAGACAACACATTTTAAACAATATGTTCATGAAAAAAATTGACTAAATGTTTTGTAATAATTTCCGCGAGCTGAGAGTGCTGTTATCAACAAATTTGCCAATGTGGTGAAGTTTTTTCATCAAATTATTCATTTCATTGTCTATAATTTTGTATAAAAAACGTGTAATTTATTAAATAAATTGATTAAAGTATTTTAGGTACAGAACAATTAAAATTAACTGAGTGTCAGGCTCTCACTTGGAAGATTCATCATTTTAATTTAAAATTCATCTTTTTTTGGTGAAATTTCGACTATTTCGTTGGAAATCGATATTTTGCATTTAAAAATTAAACTATTTGTTTGAAAATTTATGTATTTTGTGGAAAATTTGACTTTTTTTGTAAAAAGATAATCTTTATGACTGAAAATTCATCTTTTTGGCATAAAATTCAAGTATTCTTTTTCTTTGAATGTTTTCTGGTTGAGTATATATATGTTTTAAATGAAAATGTAACTATTATTGCAGTTTAATATTCCATAATTTTAGTTAAAAATTCTTCTCTTTTTTTGAACTTTTTTTTCTTGCCTAAAAATTTATTTATTCAATTTTTGGTAGAAAAATTATCTTTTTTAGTTGGAAATTCGTCTTTTGGTAGAAATTCATCTTCTTGGTCCAAAATTCAATTATTCTAGTTAAAGTCTGGTTTAAAATTCAACTATTTCAGGTAAATATTTACAATATTTTTTAGTAAAAATTAATTTTTTTGCTTGAAAATTGAACTGTTTTAGTTGAATATTCATTGTTTTAGTTGAAAACTCTTATGTTTGGTTTAAAAAATATTTTTTTTTTACTAAAAATGTTACTATTCCATTTTCGGTTAAATTTTTTTTTTTTTTTTTTT
>CAKNYM010049339.1:187732-225016 GCA_932195095.1 Andricus curvator
AAATATTTTGTTGAAAATTCATGTATTTTGTTGACAAATTGTATTTTCTGTACAAAATAATTCATTTTATTTGAAAATTAATCTTCTGGTTTAAAAATTCATCTTTTTGGTTCCAAATTCAAGTGATCCAGTTAAATATTCATAATTTTAGTTAAAACTTTTTTTTTTAATTTAACTATTCAGTTGAAGATTCATAATTTTATTTGAAAATTCATCACTTTGGTTGAAAATTCAACTTTTTTGTTGAAAATCCGTTTTTTTTTTGTTGAAAATTAATTTTTTCAACTAAAAGTTTAACTATTTCATTTTTTGTTGTAAAAAATTGATATTTTTAGTCGAAAATTTAAGTATTTTTAAAAAATTCATTTATTTTGCAATGTTCTGCTTGTTGTGTTAAAGGATGTTCAGAATGAACGTCATGAATTAAAATAAATGTTTGCGTTTTGCGGCAAATATGAATATGTTACTTTTAGTTGACTGGCAAATTTGAACAACTTGACCGGGAATTTGAAATCGTCCGCCGAATCGCCACCCTTGAAAATGTCTGTGCTCGGGGAAGGAAACCCAGTTGTTGCGATGATTCCTGCATGTATTTAATACAATTTTGAACTATTTCACCTGTAAATACTACAATTTTGAATGTTTAAATTTAAAAATAGTTTAATCTGTAACAGTTTTTAAATAGTTAAATCTCCAAGTCCATTTCTGTCAATTATTGTTCATTTATTTGAATTTTTAATTACATAAAGCATTCTGAACAATCTAATACTATAAAATAAAAAATTTGAAACCTTTAAAATTCAATGATTTTAAGATTAGACATTGCAAACCAAATTATTTGTAATATTCAAAATTGAGTACATATTTTAAATATTTAAAACTAGAAATTTTCGAGAATTTCAAATCAAACTTATTTATAAATTCAAAATTGTTATGCTGCAAGACATTTAAAAAGATTGGATAAGTTTTTCTATTAAAAATTAAAAGAATTTAATGAGTTACCTACACTTTATTTAGTCCGAGTTTCAAAATATTGGCGCCATTCTACGTTCTAATGATTTCAATCGTTTTCAATTGGGTATCCATTATTGTGAATCAGAGGTTAAGTTGTCACTACAGCATTTTGATATTGCGATAATTATTTACAAGCGGTTTTTTACGCTTTCAAACAAAAAATGTCAACAATATGAATTTAAAAAGAAGTAAATAAAGTTTTACAATAATATACACGCTAAATCAAACTACTACTGCCTACTTGATGAACACACTATATCACTGTCACATCGTTAGATGGCATGATTTTTACGTACCGTTAACCCACATAATTTCGACTCTTCATTCGGTATACCGCCTGAACAAACATTCTATTTTTTGTACTTGAAATTTTTGTTGAATTGTTAAAAATTTAATTTCCAACCTAGAAACACGTGCGCGTCATGTGTGTTACGAACGAAAACTGCAGAGGGCGCACTGCAGGCAAGTGCATTTACTCAATTCAACCCGATTGGAAGCAATTGACACAATTAGCAACAATTTAAAACGATTCAACTTTTGATCACTCTTAATCGTTATGAATCGTGTCCAATCGATTATTTCTAGAAGGGAGAATAAAATTAAGATGTCCTGTGTATGTGAAGGCCATAAGAATGAAGTCCGCCCCGATTTCGCGAGTGGCAATGTGTGTTGCGGACTTCAGAGCATTGCAGCGCGAATTTGACAGATGGTCCATATGCCGCGCTTGCTTTGCTGCTTACTACTACAGTCTAATGTCTTATGGCCTTCACATACAGAGGACATCTCCATTTTATTCTACATTTCTCTCCATTTCGCGACGTATTTCGAAAAATTTAGGTTCGCCACCATCAAGTTTTGGGTCTTCGAATATTGCAGGACCTCCGAAAATGCTTCTGTGATGTCAGAATTGTTAGTAAAAAAATTAATTTGCGAACGGTTCTCGCCGTTCAAATGCTGTCTTCTGCTATCCGCAGATTTCTCCCTTTCGCAAAATTTATAATTTCCGTAGAAATAATGATTGCCTCAGCAAAAGGCTTCATTCCTATGAATTTTGTTGATCGCAGGATCTCGCAAAACCCCGGATATTTGACAAATTTTCTTTTTCTATAATTCGCGAAAAAGTGCCAGTTTTTCCACCTGTTTTTGGTGTAAAAAGTTACCGATTTTTGCTCGATGACGTGGCGCATGCGCAGTGCCGACCTTTCCGGGCAACAGTGACAAAAGTGGACAGATACAGTGGAAAAAGTAAATGGACAGTGATAAAAGTGAGGCACAGTGGAAAAAGTAAATGTTATTTCGGGTGGGTTCGTGCTGCCTCGGGTGGACTCGTGCATCGTGCGCAGCCAACTTCATTCTATTTTCCGACTGTCGTCCCTAACCTAAAAGCAATTTCCTGAAAAGTCTCGAGTTGTGTATTTTGTATGTACTTTTGTCACTTGGCAAAAGCAAAAAAACACCGTCAGTTTCTCCGAAAATACTGTGCTTGGTTTTTTTCACGAAAAATCGGAAGTTTTGAAGCCCTCAACTTTACTGGCCAACTATTCAATTGTGAGAACCAGCTTATTACTGCCATATTATTGCCACGGTTTTGATAATTGCCATTGTCATTGTTGCGTCAATCGACAAAAAATCGCCTTCTTTTTACACAAAAAACAGGTAAACAAAAACTAGCACTTTTTAACAAATTATAGAAAAAGTATCGTGTCCCACACATTGAAAAAGCGACGATTTAAAACTCGTGTGATAGCCACCCTCGCTCCGCTCGGGTAGCTAACTTCACACTCGTTTTAAATCTCTCGCTTTTTCAACTTGTAGCACAATATACTATTCTTTCGTTCTCAAATGCTTGGGAAAAAATATATATGGAGTCAGTGCCGTGCCTAGAAAAAAAAATTCCAAGTCGGATCTATCCAACACCCTTAAGTAAAAGTTTTATAAACTTACAGGAAAATTTCCTTGAGATTATACAATTATTAAACTACATTTTGTAATAAATTGTGGTTGACGAATTTTTGTCGAGTCAAATACTCATGATAGTTATAACGACACTAATAGCTGATTTAGAGGTTAGGTTATTCATGGCTGTATATATGTGACTAAAGAAAGACCGCGTAAAATTCAAATTAAGTTGCATCTCTATTTTTATTTTGGAATGTGAATATTGGAACTAAGCTTATTGTAAATATTGCTAAGACCTTGGATATCTGTTCTAAAATTAACTGTATTATTGTCACGTTGAATATGTATCATTTCCAAAAGATGGCGTTTGTCTAAATTTGGTCCTGATTCAAGAATTAAAACATTATTAAAATCAAAATCGAAAATATGTGAGTGCTTATAAGCGTGTTTTGCTGAAGCTATTTTGCAGATTATTATCAAACGATCTTTCATGTTCTCTATTTCTTAGATATAATGGTCTACTAGTTTGGCCAATATAGTTTTTTTTATCATTTTTACAATTATATCTGTATCCACAGTTGCATTTATTTCCTTTTTCTATTTTATTTTTAGTACTTTGAAATAATATTTTATTGAATTTTTGTTCAACTGAAAACACTAATTGGATGTTACATTTTTTTCAAATTCTAAAAAGACATTCTTCATAACCTGCAATATATGGTAAAACTATTAATTTTTTCTTTTCTGAGTTTAAATTTAAATTTTTATCAAACTGTATATTTTGATTAATCTTTTTGATTTTCTCATAACGTTCAGCGGTTTTGATTTTTAACAATTCTAGTGGGTAGCCATTTTTTTTAAAAGTATTTTGCACTAAATCAAGGTTTTCCTTATGGTATCTTGCATCAGCTAATTTGATAGCTCTGTCTACTAATCCGTATATTACTCCGATTTTATGATAAATAGGATGACATGAATTATAGTTCAAAAAACGACCTGACCAAATTGATTTGCGGAACCAATTTGTTACAATTTTGTTGTTTTCTATTTTGAGATTTAAATCAAGAATGTTAATTCTTTCATCTTTTGCCAATTCTATGGTAAATTTAAATTTGTGTTCTGCTTGGTTAAATCTTTGTAAAATATTGTTAATTTTGTCTTTTGGAATACATAAAAGAGTGTCGTCACTGTACCTAAAATAAAATATACCGGGATATTTAACTGATTTTAAGCTGTTTACCTGTTATAAAGAAAGGAAAAAAACCGCTGAAGACTATGTTGAGTTTTTGAGTATCTTTAACATTTTTTGTTTTTCTCTCTTGTAAATTTGTTAAAAGTTTAAAATAAAGTGAAAATTGTAAAAAATTTATTACGTAACATTTAGGGTATAACCTCAAAAAAATATCATCTGAAACCGAAATTATTTATGAACGAGTTAATTTATTAATTTGAAATGTTGTTTTTAGTAATTGGGAAATTAATGAAATTTTCCTGCAAGTTTATAAAACTTTTACTTTATTACTAAAAACAACATTTTAAATTAATAAACTAACTCGTTCATAAATCAGTTCGGTTTCAGATGAGATTTTTTTAAGGTTATACCGTAAATGATACGTTATCAATTTTTTACAATTTTCACTTTATTTTAAACATTTAACAATTTTACAAGAGCGAAAAACAAAAAATGTAAAAGATACTCAAAAACTCAACACAGTTCTGCGGTTTTTCTTTTATTTATTTATAATAGGTAAACAGCGACAAATTATATATACATATTAAATACTCTCGATTTTATTTTATTTTTAACACATGTATTTTTTTCCTTCTAGAATAAGCCTTGGAAAGGACCTGAAATTACAGGTTGAAACATGTCGGCAAAATTTGTTGTAATAAAAAAAAATGTTCAACACCAAAAAAAGCGAAATAGGCCTTAACGAATATTATTTATCATATACCGCAAAAATACATTCATTAGTTAATTTTTAACGTTTTCTAGTAATAATAAGCGCTAAAACTAATTTTTCATTCCAATTTGTTGAATTTACATTTAAATCAGTTCAGTAATCTTAAAAAACCGTAAGTACCAAATTTCAGTAGAATTATACCTATTTTAGAATTGTAGTCCTACATTTTGGATCCAACGTTTTGAATTTTCGAAATTGGTTTTCAGAAGAGGATTTAAAAACTTTAGAAACACATAGACAACAAATTAAAAAAATATAAGATCAATTTTGGTTCATTTTGGATGCTCGAGTAAAAAAAAGTCCCGCTGAGATCCCACTGGAATCCCGCTAAAATACTGGGTATGAGACAAATGAGTACTTAAGTACCAAGTTTTCCTACAATTTTTTGAAAGTCCAAATAGAGACAAAATTACTAGAAAAATTTATTTTCATTTTTTCAAAATTTTTACAAGTGCTGATGGGACTTTTGTAGGACAAAAGTGTCGAAAGACTCTCACGTATTTTATTTTTTTGATCTGGGCCGGACTTTTTAAAGGACCGGAAAAGTCCATTTTTTATACTCTTTTGACTAGGACTTTTCTGAGATAAAAAACAGAAAAGTCTGAATTAATGCCATTTAAATTTTTACAAATGTTTCATAATTTTTCGTACATAAGTACTAGGTAAGTTCCATTTTATCTCTTTTCGAAATTTTTACAGTTGCTGATAGGATTTATGTTCCAAAAAAGTATTGCTTCAAAAGAACTAAAGTAAAAAAAGATTTTCAAAATACGTCCCGTTTTCTAGGATTCTTTGAGGACAAAAGTACCGAAAAAGTCCCACTTAATTGTTTTTAGTCGAACCTTTTTTAGGAAAAAAAGTATCAAAAAAGTCTCACCTAATTATTTTTAATTATTCACCAGTCCTAAATCATTTTTGGGACACAGGTACTAGATAAGTTATTTTTTTTCTACATTTTTCTGAATGATGATGGGATTTATGTCAAAAAACATTTAAAATATTATTTAGGAGTTGAAAAATTTTAAAAAGAATTAAGCGCGACTTTTCCAGTATTTTTGTCCTAAAAAAGTCGTACAACAAAAAATTACCTGAGATTTTTTTGGTACTTTTGTCCTGAAAAAGTCCTGTTAAAAAAAATTAGTTGGACATTTGCCGTACTTTTGCATAAAAAGTCCTGGAAAAACTTTCAAACTTGCAAAAATTTAGAAAAGGATAAAATGGAACATTTCTGATACCTTTATCCCTGATTCGACTTTCAAAATTTTTTAAAAAACTTGGTGCTCAAGTACAGATTTGTCTCATAACTAGTACCCTTTAGTCGGACTTTTTCTGGGAACCCAATGGGATCCCAGTGGGACTTTTTTTACTCGGGCGGCGAACTTAGATTAACCATGAACCATCTTGCATTTTCCAAATCTGATATCACACATACTGATTATTTGCCACGTGTATTTTCGCCCAATGCTATGGTCCTTTATGGTCCTTGACCATAAAACGCACGTCTGGGTACAAAAACCGAAATAGTTCTTCCCCCCCCCCTTTCCTGGATTTTTCTCTACTTTTTATATTCTGATTTATAAAAGGCAATATTTTACAAATACTTTTGTTTGATTTGCAATCCACTATCTTCAATTTCATTCCTAAGCAGAATTTTAAAATATTTTCTTATTCATCAGGATCCTTGGCCACTAATCGTATTCCGGGGTTCAAATCTCGTCACCTGTACAGATTTTTCCGCTATTTACATTTTTCGGTGTGAGATCTGATAATGTAGAATTATTTTTTAAGTCCAATTTCAATTTTATTGAGTTCAATATGAATGATTATTATGATATAGATAAGGCTTCTGTATCATTTTTGTCTAAAAATGATTCTCAATAAATGAAAAAAACGACAGAAAAAAATTATTCTAGTCAGAATTTGAACCCAGGACGGAAACACATTCATTTCAAATCAATAACTCATTGAATTTATTTATATTTGTGACGCATTTGCTTATATGTTTTCAAAGTCGCTAAATTTGAATTAAGCCTTGAATTTTTAAAATTCAATATCACAGATCCAGTATGGCGTATTAAATATTAGAAAATCATCGCCTTATGAAGAAATTTGGTACCTAAGGTACCCACATTCTACAATAAAAAATTAAAATGCCTTCATTTGCTTTAATAATTTTATCGTTCTTTTTCTTTTAACTCATCAGCTACTTAAAAGCTACCCGATATTCCAAGAATAAAAGGAGTTTAGCGGTTGGAAAATTTTACTAACAAACGAGATTGCTGCGGGCAGAAACCTTCAGTTTCGAAGAAAGAGATGCGCTTTCCGATTGAATGGAAAACCGAGACTCGTAAGCTCGCATTACCGCAGCAGACAATAATCCTTTAGACTCTGCTACCGTTTCACTACTGAAGCTTTCGCTCATTAACTTCTCCCGCAGAAGCTAATTAAGCGGGGGAGGAAAACGGATATCGATCAAAGTCTCTTTTCTTGACTGATACATAATTCTTTTGACGTCAGATTCCGAAAGTTTCCAAGGTATCGCTAATAATTAGATTAGTAACAATCTCGTAAAATTTAAAGTTTAAATTTATTTTAATTAGCCCTAATAGCCTTTGTATGACTTTCAGACTAATAAAAAATATAGTTTTATCATTTTTCTTTTTTCTAATCAAAAACAAAATATATTTTTTAAACAGTGCCACGGTTTCTCGACATTTAAATTCGAATCGTTCTTTACTTGTTTAAATTGGCTGTTGTGAGGTGGTTGATTCAAAACTTGAGAGACGAGATGAGGCCAAAAAGTTTTGCCTGGGGCGTCTCAAGTTCAGCTCAATCTCTTCGAAACGACACTCTCCTTCTATCCGTCTTTCTCTCTCTTTCCGACACTTTCGGAGACACTGAATAACTTCAGAAATCCTTTGTTCTCGACTAGTTATAAAGCAATCGCTGACGGTTTCTGATCTGTATGACAGCTTCAGAGACATTACTAGTTATTTCGTTTCATAACCAGATCTAACTATATGTGATTTTGATTGTAAAAAGTACCAAGAATTAATTTTTATAGTGCGCAAACCAGTTTCGCTGTAGCGCACTCTCAATCTCACTCTCACTCTCGCTCTCACTCTCGCTCTCGCTCCCGCCTTGGCTCCCGCTCCCGCTACGGCTCTCTCTCACGCTCTCGCTCAGGCTCTCGCTCAGGTTCTCGGTCAGGCTCTCGCTCAGGCTCTCGCTCCCGCTCCCGCTGTCACTCTCACTCTCACTCTCGCTCTGTTCTTTTCCGTGACTCTACCCGCTTCACCCATTCTTAGACCTATCCTCGCCCTCGTTCCCAACCTTTCACAATACGTGACTCACTCTACTCTAATGACTCACTATACTTCAATGACTCTCACTCTGTTCCAATATGTGACGTTTTTCATTCTCTTCTTCACTCTCATTCTGTAATCACTCTGACACTCACCCTTGAACTCACCTTACACTTACTCTTACTTTGTCCAAATCCGTGACTCTCCCTAATTTACTCACTCGCAGCCCTCATCCCTCCCCCTCTCGCTCTCACCCCACTCGGTCCTAATCCGTGACTCTTCCTACCTCACTTACTCACTCTCCCTTCATTCCAATCTGCAAGTCTCTTCTCATTCTATCATTCATTCCCATTTTAATTTTCAATCGCTTTTAAGCGTTTGATGCCGAGAATTTCCAAGTGCATTTTTCGTGAATTTTATTAAAATTCCTTTGACGAGGCTCAAATGGATTTAATTCTACGCGTACCGCCCGCAAAGATACACTTTTTTATTCTGAAAGAATTAAATTCTTTACGCCGTTTCCAAGCAAGAACTGACACTCGCTTTGTAAAATAAAAACAATTTAATTATACAGTTGAAACAGATGGAGGATGGCCGCAGACATTATTCACCGTCCTTTCATTTCACTCATAATATATATGGTTCCTCAATCTCTGAATTTAAATTTAATTCAGAAAAAGTACTATCAATTAATAAACTTGGTGGAAAAAATGAAAGAAAAACAGCGTGTTTACTCATTTTCGTCCACTAAATTTCCGCTAATTTTCCAGTTTGTCCGGATTTTTTCTTGTTTTGTTCCTAGTTGCAAATATCAAATCTCCTCTTACTAGAAGCACGAATCAAAGTCGTTTAAAGAATTAATTTATCAACTTCATCAACATTAAGATACTCCTTCTGGGTATATCCATCTAAAGTATAATAATTAATACTCTTCAATAATTATAATAAAAAATAAAAGAATTGGTCTTGTGACAGGCTGGTACATGCTCTTCTAAATTTTATTTTGAAATCTTCAAAACTCTACATTTTGCTTTAAATTGTTAAAAATATGATCAAATTTTAAATAATTTTTCATTCTTTTTAAAACTTCTTAATCTTCTAAATATCTTTTTCATTATTTGAATTTTTCCTATGATTCAAGAAAAATTCTGTACATGTAATTTAAAAAATTTCCTTGATATTTTCTGAATTCTTCTTTGAAAATTTTTGAAATATTTTCAAATTTTTCGGAATGTTTTAAAATATTCTCTTTAAAGTAATGTTTTAAAGTGAAAAATTATTTAATATTTTCCAGAAATCTTAAGAATTTCTTTTCTCTTGGAAACCTTCCAAATTTAAAAAAAAACTTATTTTTTCGGCATTTACATCTTATTGGAAATTTTTTTAAACCTTTTCAAAATTTAAGATAGTTTTGAATCCTTTCAAACCTTTTAAATATCCTCTGGAATAATTCAGTTTTTCTATAAAATTTGAAGATTCTGCAAAATTTTAAAAATGATCTTGAAGCCTTCCAGATTATTTTTCGGCATATTTTGAAAATTTCAAAACTTGAAATTAATCCTTTAAAATAAAACGGTGATTTTTTTTGCTACCGATACAGAGAGTGTTATACTCTTAATACTCTTATTAATACTCTTCAATAATTATAATTTAAATTTTTTGATTAAATGACAAATTTTGAAATTTTCTCATAAAAGAACTGGTACTGTGACAGGCTGGCACATGCTCTCCTAAATTATGGTTTGAAATCTTCAAAAATCTACATTTTGCTTTAAACTGTTTAAAATATTTTCAAATTTTAAGTAATTTTTCAATCTTTTTAAAACTTCTTAATTTTCTATATATTTTGAATTATTTGAATTCTTCCTAGAATTCAACGAAAATTCTGCATATACTTCTAAATATTGTTAATAAAAAAATTTTTTTTAAATGAATAATATTTTTTCCTACAATTTAAAAAAAATTCTATACATGTAATTTAAAGAATGGTCTTGATAATTTCTGGATTCTTTTTTGAAAATTTTAGAAATATTTTCAAATTATTAGGAATGTTTTTAAATATTCCCTTAAAAGTAATGTTTTAAAGTAAAAAATTATTCAAAATTTTCCAGAAATCTTAAAAAAAAATTTTGTCTTGAAAACCTTCAAAATTTTTTCAAAAAACTTCTTTTTTCGAAATTTGCAAAAATATACATTTTATTTGAAATTTTTGTAAACCTTTTCAAAATTTAAGATAGTGTCAAATACTTTCGAACCTTTTAAATATCTTCGGAAATAATTCAGAAACTTCAGAACTTGGAATTAATCCTTGAAAAGCAAACCTAAATCATTAAAAAAATTTCCCAGAAATCTTACTGTCTGTATCGGTGATTTTTTTGTTACCGGTAGAGAAAGTGGTATACTGTATTATTCTACCATCAATACCTTTCGGGGTAAGCATGACTCACTCGGTCAGGAAGGGAGTAATGAGGGGAAGGAGAGGACCCAGGTTCCTGATCAATCTTTCTAGCGATCACGTGAAGTGAAGAGCTTTACAAAGTCATCATGTAAAGCTCCCCATTCGAGCCTATTAGTATCTCAAGTCTTTTGTTTCAGGCGTCATTCAATCATCTGACACTCTTCTTCATACATTTATCATAAACTATTTGTCGCCATGCTTTCCTGCCTTGGCATACCTCTCTAGCTTCCTTCACGTCCATGCATTTTCTCATGCAAGCTCTTGTGTTTTTTATGGCTTCTTATATCTCTTCGAATTAGGGTCTCATTCGCACATTCTAACCATTCTTTCCACGGTCTGCCTCTGGGCACACTGCCATTTAATTTACCTTGATACACTTGTTTCGTTAAATGTTCATTTTTCATTTGTTTCAACGTGCCCAAACCATCTTGACGGATTTCTTTCATATATGTAGTGTCTTCTCTACACCACATTCTCTTAAGATTATCTCATCACTCACTTTATCCATTAGTGTTTTACCGCATATCATGGCGCAGGAATTTCATGTTAATCGCGTTAATTTTACTCTTATTTTTTTCTTGGTAGGTCCAGGTCTCGCTACCGTACAGTACAGTCTGTATAATAATAGAATTATGCATTGCCATTTTAGCTTTACTTGATATATTTTATACTTCTGATAATGGGCCCTGCTCAATTAATAACCTTCTTACCCTCGTTTATACGCCTATCAAACTCCTCATCTATCTTTCCGTCATTAGTGAATAGCCTACCAAGATATACTTTTTTAAACATTATATATATATATTACATATATTATAACATTTAAGACATAATTGTAATATAATCAAAGAGATTTTAACAAACGAATACAATAGTACAAAATAAATTTTTCAAATTTTGAGTCTGAAATGAATGACTAAACTCTGCATAAATTCAAATATTAAATAATAAATTTAACAATTTTTGAAACTAAAATAAATTATGACGAAATCATGCTAACAGAGGTAATAATATCAATAACTCCGTTGTTGGTCTTTAATAGAACTTTATTAATTTCGTTTGCAAATTTCGAACTAATTGTTTCCACTCTAAACAATTGAAATGATTCAAAAACATTATTTTTTACCCATTACATTTTCCAACAATTTCCTGTTACTTTTATATCGTTATTAATTATAAAAAATACAGACTGTCAATAATAATTTTAGATTTTGCAACTTATAATAAATGCCGTAACTGTCTGTTACGGCGTTTTCTCACATTTTTGCGTGCCGTATTCAGCCGTCTATGGGTAATTTTCAAATTGAAGGCAAACTTGAAGTCCCAGTAATATAACATTAACTCAGAAATTCGTACTGATTTTTCCTTTAATTTAATAAATACTTATTATTATCCTCTACAAAATGGTCAGTTTTTTTTTTAAATTTCTGTTCCTATTTACTTTAATTTAATATGAGAACACCCCAAACGTCATTATCGTACGACGTCCCAACCTCACTTTGCACAAGTATAAACTGATTTCCTCCTTTTTTCAGACAGTAACCTGAAAAACGCTTAACGTGTTAAGTTTGTAAACTTTAGATGAACATAAATTTAATTTTTGCACATTTTTCAAGCCAAATAAATAATATGGTGAGAACTTTAATGTCTGTCCCTCGATTTTTGTAATTTCAGACGTCATTAAATTACGTCTTTTTTTCTAGTAAAATATTGTAGTTACAGTTGAGTAATAAATACAGAAATATTAAGCGTATTGTTCAATACAAGATCCTATAAAATTGAGCCTAAAATATTAACTCCTTTTTTTGTGAATTCGATATTAAAACTAAAAAGTGCAGTTTCACAACAAAAACGTCATTCCCGTACGTGCATTAAAAACCAGTTTCGGAGTAAAAAAAAAATAAAGACCATTCCGTTACTTGCTCAACGGTGTTTTCTTTCATAAGTAGGTGACCTTTTATGATTAAAATCTGTTATTTTTTTATAAATATTAAAAAAGGTCAACTTTATTATTTTTCTCGTACCATTCCCGTACCGTACAACAGAAAGTTGTACGACTGCTTCTATACGCGTGCGCGTGGATCAGGTGGACCGGTTTGTTTACTGTTTCCTAACCTCTATTTATGAATATAATAATCTCAAGAAGTGAGGTAAATAAGTCAATTGGAAAGGAAGAGATGTGTTGGAAATTATATTACAGCACAGGTAGGTAGATTTGTTATTACAGCTAAAAGGTGCTGATATTATAATATAAAAGTTTATAAAGTATTTAATTTGATGTAGTTTGCCTTACATATGTTGAATTTTCATGAATTCATATTTTCAATTTTGATAAAAGTGGAAGCATAATTTATTACTCAGTTTCTTAGTTAGAATGTGACACAATGTAATCGATTTTAATACATTTGGAAGACTACATAATAAATCATGTAAATAGTTTTAGTGAATATTGAATCTTTAATTCGACGGCTCCACTGCAGTGCAGCCGTCAAATTTTATTACAGTCACGTTGTTTCCATTTGTGAAATTTAAAACGTGTTTATTGGAATAAAAAATAATATTAACAATTAGGCTTTTAATTTATTACGTCATCTTACTTATATTCGGAATTAATATCTACAATAGTTAAATATTTCGTTTTTGCTAAACGGCATGCGTTACAGTATTCGCTTCTGAACTTTTTGAAAGCTCGCGCTCTCTTTCATCAAACTCACAACCTCAAATCTACTTTCCGTATTTCATGTACGAATTTCATTATTATTTCTTATTTTCAAAACTGCCCCTTTCGGATTTTTAATTCTTAAATGTGATAAGATCAATTTCTGACGTGAAATATTTAATTCCTAATAATAATGTGATTGCCACTGTAGGTGCTAAAATTTGCCTGCAATTTGACAATTACCCCTATGTGTCACGCCTGCAGTTAAGGCTCTTAAAACAAATCGGGTTTTCGCCAGATCCATAATACATCTACACGAATGCATTGTTTAATATAATATTTTAACCAGATAATCTGGAGGCAATTAGGTCAGCGGAAACAGAAAGATTTTCTAGAGAAATGTTATTGTTGTTGTTTTTTTTTTAAATTGAAAATTCAATTTTTTGCGCCTGTAAAATGCAACCTGCTAGCTATTGTGTATCCCGGTCTGCAGTCACCCGATCTAGTTTCAAGTCGCATAAAATCTACAAGTAGCCTGACTTTGTCGCCTATATGATACCCTAATAGCACGGAACGTTCCTGGGACGTTCCCGGAACGTTCCGCGGGAACTTTCGGAACGTTCCAGCGGAACGTTCCAGGAACGTTCCCGGAACGTGTAAAATGTCCGCCGCTTGGGAACGTTCCAGGAACGTTCCACTGGAACGTTCCAAACATAAATTAACGTTATTGTTATTATTGTCAATAAATATCTCGTAAACCGTAAGTGATAGGTCAAAATCGATGTCAGTTTATGATACGGATATCCTATTATAGTGTAGTATATGCGGTACTCAAAACTCAAAAATGACGTCCATTTTTACCTATCTCTTACGGTTTACGAGATAATTGTTGTTAAAAATAACAATAATGGAAAGTTCCCCTCAGGTCCCATTGGAACGTTCCTGGAACGTTCCAGTGGAACGTTCCCAAGGGGCGGACATTTTACATGTTCCGGGAACGTTCCGCTGGAACGTTCCGAAGGTGCCCGCGGAACGTTCCAGGAACGTTCCCGGAATGTTCCGTGCTATTAGGGTATATAATACAATACAATAATAAAAATAAATAATAATATTAAATGATTATTTTACAAAAATATATAATATAATATCCTCCTTCGTGCTAGTGATGATGTTTTTTTTGTAACTTACCACCAAAATGTAGAAAAGTGTTTAAAATAATAAATTGAAAATATAGTTATATATATATATATATATATATATATATATAAATATTTCTAAAACTTTTCTGAAGCATTTGGGTACGTTTATTTCAAAAAAATGTTCTTTTATCAGGCTGCTGGGCAGAAGCACTGACTTCAAAATTCCAATTTCTCATTTTAATCCATGTATTTATACCATTAAGCCATTTCCCTTTCGGGGTAGGCGTGACACTACCCGATTCGGGTAGTGTTTCTAGGTTGATAACTTGTAGTAAATAACTACAAGTGTGGGCTCACCACACCCACGATGTGCCAACAGCACTCAGTTTTCTCGAATGGTCACCCATCCAAGTGCTAACCGCGCCCAACGCTGCTTAACTTCAGTGATCTGACGAGAACTGGTTTTTTCAGCGTGGTATGGCTGTTGGCCATAAGTACTTTAATACGTATTTTTTAAATACCAACTGGTTTTTTTTACCAAAAGTGTTTATGTGCCTAGTAGCCTCATAAAAGGACATTTTTTAGAAATAAACGTACCCACATTCTTCAGAAAGCTTTTAGAAATATTTGATGAATCTATATCTACTTTTTCAATTTATTATTATTTTATTCTTTTAAATACTGCACTAAGCGACGAAAACAAGCTACTTGCGGATTTTATTCGAATTGAAAATAGACCGGGTGACTACTGCCCGGCGTACACAATGGCTAGCGTGTCCCATTTTACAGGCGCAAAAACAATCCATCTTCAATTTAAAAAAAAAACAGCTACAATATCATTTTTTGAGAAAATCTCACTGTTCGGGCCGACGTAATTTCCTTTAGATTATGTGGTTGAAATATTACATGAAACAAAGCATTCTTGTAGATTTATTATGGATCTGGCGAAACCCCGAGTCGTTTTAAGTGTCTTAAGGCGCTTCGTACAAGGATGAATTTTTCGATGTGATATTTTAACCACATAATCTCAATGGCATAATACACAAAAAGAAAGTCTTCGTTTTTTTTTGTTTTTTTTATACTTGAACCCAGGGGGTCGGTCGTAACTCATACGACCTTCCTATTGTTAGAGCGTTACACGATTGGAGCCGGTTGAACGAAAATGATAATTATTAAAATATTAAGAAATTGAATTTTAATATGCTGCATTACGTTCATTACATAATGACGAGACGATTAAAAACAGATAGAAAAAAATCGGTTAACCCGTTCAAATTCTGTTGGGAGTTTTGGTAATTTTGCATTTTATTTCAGATTACCTTCAATATTGAGAATATTGACCGATTTTCCTAATCCTTTTTTTCCATTTTTTTCCAATTATATCATTTTCAAATTTTATCAGTTAAAGAAAATTTCATCGATCCGTGTTTTGCGCAATTTTAGAGATTGTAACAGTATTCATTGTCGGTGGGTGATTTACTTTGGTCTTTATCGAAAGACAAAAGCAGATTCGAGGAGATCAGATAATTTCACATTGGAGTAATTAATTAATTACTCAATTCATGATTAATCAATTCATTATTGTTTCTTCATAGATTGGGGTTTGTAATTACCTAAATATTTGAATATACTTTTTTGACATATTTTGATATAATTCGACCCCAGGAGCTCGAAAATAAAGTTTTTGAAAAATGTCCTTGTGTGTGTGTAACTTTTTCTCTTCACCATATCTCGAAAAGGAAAGGAGCTATCATCATGAAATTTTGATGAAGTGTAGCTCGGATTGATATCCAGGTCTGATAGGTACTTTGTACTTTCATAAGAAGATATCTTGCATTATTTTGTTAAAAAATCTTGTTTTTTTAAACTCGTTTTTATTGGTTCAAAATTAATTTTGTAGACTGAAAATGTAATTTCAATTTTTTGTTGAATATTCATATTTTGTCATATTTAAGATAATAATAAAATAGATCAAACTTCAAGTATTTTTTTTTTCATTTTAAATTAAATTGAAAATTATTTTACCTTTTTCGTTGAAAGTTTCTTAAAAATTCGTCTTTTTCGTATAAAATTAATCTTCTTGCTTGAAATTTAATCTTTTTTGGTTGAAAATGCAACTATTTGGTTGAAAAACTTTAACTATTTTTTATTTAAGATTAAAATCTTTTTTGTTCGAAATATGAACTATTGAATGTGTCGTTGAGAAGTCATCAGCTCTTTGGGTTGAAAATGAAACTATAGTTTCAGCTTTTATACTTTGTAATACTTTTTATACTTTTCTTTATAGTTTATACTTTTAACTTACTATCAGGAATTAAAAATTGAAAATGCATATTTTTTTGTAGAAAATTAATCTTTCCAGTTGAAAATTCATCTTTGTAGGTCAAAATGCAACCACTAATTTGAAAATGTAAGTATTGTGTTGAAATATCAACTTTTCAGGTTAAAACTTCAACTATCTTCTACAAATTTCGTCTTCTTTGTCTTGAAAATTCATCTATTTTGGCATAAAATTCAACTATTTCAACGAAAATTAACTTTTTTGCTGAAAATTCAACCATTTGAGTCGAAGTTCATCTTTGTAGCTTGAGAATTGAACTAGTTACTTGAAAATGAAATTGTTTTTCGTTAAGGTTTAATGTTTTTGGTTTAAAAATTCGACCATTGGCTTGAAAATGTTTCTTTGCAGGTGGAAAATTACATTATTTGGTTAAAACTACCACTACGTTGTTGAACATTTGTTTCTTTTTCTGGATATTTCAACAATTGGATTTTAAATGCAACTGCTTGGTTGAAACTTACTTTTTTTGTAGAAAATTGAAATATTTGTTTGAAAATTATTTTTTATGTTGAACATTTTCCCTGTAAGGTTCAAAAGTCAACTGCTTTCTAAAAGACTAGACTTTTTATGTAGGAGATGCAATATATTTCGACTTGAAATCTTAGAAATTTAAAACGTTTCATATTGAATTCAATATGGTACCTACATTAATTTTATTTCAAAAAATGTATTCCCCTACTACATCTCTATTTTCTTGAAAAATCATCCTATTTCACCCATTTTGAGAGAATTTTTGGCTGTGAAGTCTGAGAGTATCAAAACACCTGAAACTGCACTCGCTTTTCGTAGGATATCTTCGGAATAAAATTGTTTCATTCGAGATTCATTTTGCGTGACTTTCGAATTATGACCATTACATTCCTATACTTTTTAAAAAATTGTCTTATCTTTTTTTGTTCCGGAGATATCCTGCGAAATGTGAGTGTATGTTTTTAATTGATTGTTTTTTAGGTTTCCTCATACTCCTGGACGATGCTTAATTGTTTCTTCAATTGCATTATAAAATTGAATAACAATGATTCTTAATTTGCACACGTAGAATATTACTGTATATTACTGTATTGAACTGTTTTCTCGAAAATTCGTTTATTCCCCTACTATTATGCTGTCCAAACTAAAAATATACATGAGTGACATTTTGATGAAAAATGAGTTTTTGGTATCGTTGGATTCGTAACAGAAACCTGCGTCTAACTGTATCAATAAAAAATATTAATTATCACTACTTATTTCAAAAAACGATTGACACAAAGCACTTTGCGTTTCCCGTTCAAGGTAGTAATACACAGTAATATTCTACGTCTACAAATGAAGAATCATTGTTATGCAATTTTATAATGAAATTTCAGAAAGTCTGAAAGTCATAAATACAAGGCAAACCTTTCCCGGTGGCGGATTGCTCCTTTCCAGGCGCAGAAATGAAGCACATTTTCAATTAATTAAAATAAAACAAAAACAAGACCATTTTTCAAAAATCGAAGACTTTCTTTTTATGTATTATGCCATTGAGATTATGTGGTTAAAATATTACATCGAACAATTCATCCTTGCAGGATGAAACATGTCATTTGTAATACATGGGCTAAAAATCAAGCCTGAGGAAGCGCCTTAAAGGTCAGTTACGGCTCTCTCTCAAAACACAGCTCGCCAATCTTTGCAGTAACCGGTATATTCCGAAAACTATGCAATACCTATTTTTAAAGTTGATAAAAATTTTTTTTAAATTATTTTAATAATCAGGCGTACGTTTTTTTATGAATTTAACCATATAAAAAACTAATTTTTCGATTTTTTGCAGTTAACGTTGTTTTTCCAAATCATGGCAGGAATGAAAACAGAATATTACCCAATTAGATCGTCCAGATTAGACGGACATGACAAAGCCAGATTTGCGAACCATCTGACTTAAGTCTGCCACAACATTTTTCAACACGAAAAATCGAATTAGGTAATTCCTCGATTATAATTTTGAAATCTGGTCGAGCAAACTAAAGACTTCACAATAATTTAATTCTCATGAATCTTAAAATAACTTCAAGCGTGAAAAAATTCGCAAGACTTAGGTGTTTCATTTCACGTATTCTTAATGGGTTTCACTAAATGCTTCTTAGCTGTGAATAAATTTTGATTAAACTTTCCCGAAACTTATTTCTCCAAGTGTTGGAGCACAATTCAGTATTTTAAATACCACGTTCTTTTCTTCTCGGTGAGGAGAATAAATTGCAGAGCAGAAGAAACGCGAAGTAAAGAATGCAGTAAAAAGGGTAGGTTTCCGACTTTCGTAAAAGGTGAGACGATGATTACAAGGAGTGGAGTAAAAAGGAAGGTAGAGAATAATAAAATGCCGAGTAATCAAGCAAGGGCCCTCAAACCGACGTAAATGCACGAAAAGGCTGACGGATGCGAGAAGAAAGTCTAGGGCATGTTGCAGCAAAATGTTACCGAGGCAGCTGTGAATACATAAATAGACGTAAAAATCTCCTACCTGCAAAATTGCAAAGTTTTCACTACTAAAGTTCTAATTGTCTCCTTTCCGAGTGAATAAATTTTTTTACGATTTTCGAAGAAACTTGCGAAGTAGGCTACCGTATAATAAAAGTTCAGGGATCACTTCAGTGATTACTTTCTTTCCCTCCAGAATATTCATACATTCATGAGTTGAGGGCTTTAAAAGAAAGAAAGAAAGTAAAATAAAAATAAATACTACATTGTTGATTGATATTTTTTTCTGGTAATGTTGGAAAGTTATCAAACTGCAACGAAACAAGTACGTGAGAACTAAAACAATAGATTTGATAATTTCCTAGAATATTCTAGAACATTCAAGAATCCAGTTCATCCAAAAGGTTCCAGAATTATACAAAAATAGTCTAAAATCAGTCTCTAAAAAATAGGTGTGTCAAATATCGGACAGTCTCTAAAAAATAGGTGTGTCAAATATCGGAAGCATTGTGGTCGCTCAATTTTTTTTTCCTTTTTTTTCAAAATCAACTTACGTTCACAAGAAACGCGATATCGAGTTGAAAATTTGGGAAACTGAATATGAAGCGATAAGAAACGCGATTCTGGTCCTAAATTTCTACAATTATGAAAAAAGCAAAAAAAAAATTTGTTATAAAAAATTTTTGGTTATACTTATAAAAATTTTGGACCAGACCCGCGTTTTTTAGTGCTTTATATTTATTTTCAAAAAAATTTTCAACTCGATATCGCGTTTCGTGTGAACGTAAGTTGATTTTGAAAAAAATGTAACCAAAAAATTTGAGGTTACGCTCACATGGCCTTAATGCTGATTGGATAATTTGAAAAACACGAACTGACAAGAATTTGAGATTTATTAATGTAAAGTTTTATTATTGCATTTTCAGTTTAAAAAATTAATTTTCAACCAAGAAGAAGGGAATTGATGATTTTTTTTTGTTTGAAAAAATGAATTCTCAATAAAAAGTGTAATAGTTGATATTTTGAAAAAGAATTTTCAAGTTTCAATAAAAAACTCTTAAATTATACCAAAAAATAAGATTTTTTAGTCAGGGCAGAAAAAAAATGGTCAAAATGACAAATTATCGACCGAAAAATATGAGTTTTCAACAAAAAAGTTAATTTCCAATTGAACAGTTGAATTTCAAACCAAAAATGATGACCTTCTAAAACAATTGTTACAATTTTTAAGCCAAAAGACAAATTTTTTACCAAATACATTAATGTTCTACTAGAACTAGCTATGTATTCGATCTCGAATGTTTCCACTTTGTTTGTATTTATAATTATATGGTACTCATTTCACGAGCACTTTGCTTCCCGTTAGAAAAAGTATTTGCTTCCTCACAGAGGAAGCATCAGTGATTTTTTAAACAATAGACAAACTAAAGTTTTCATTTTGATCAACTTAAAAATTACCATTTCAAATATAAAATTTTTAAGTTTTAAGCAGAGCTGTATGATTTTTTACTAAAATTGTCAGAAATATTTTATTTGAAAATTTATGTTCAAAAAGTCTTTTCTATTCATGCATCAACTTTGAATTATCTCGATGAAAAAAGTTTTTCTGTTTGAAACAGATGTCTCAAATATTATAAATGAGTGAAAAAAGTTTCACAATAAAAAACCGTTTTTTCGAATATTATGCATTACCATAGTTTCCTTACTTCTTCAATCAAATGTATCAATACCATATGTCAATCGAATCTTCTCGAATCAACACAACTTTTCTATTCTCGCATCAACTTAAATTATAAGAATGAGAAAATTTTTACTGTAAAAATAGATTTTAAAAATATATAAATTACCATATAACTTCCCTATGCTCTGATAAAATCTATAAATATTATGGGTCAATCGATTCCTTTCAAATCAAGGAATCTTTTATGTTCTTGCTTCAACTATAAATTATGTTAATGAAAAAATTTTTACTATGAAAACCCAATTTTTAAAATATTATAAAGTGCTAAAAAAATGCAATAAATATTTTTAGAAATCCTTCAGTCAGTTTCAAGATATTACTGGTGAAAATAAGTCCTCCAAATTTCATCAATTTATCTGCCACCGTTTTCAAAATTGCTTAGAACATTGTATCAGGCATTTTTTAATTGAGGAACGTTTAATTAAATGAATTTGAAAATTTTTCAAAAATGTTACCATTACAAAGCTTTCCTCTATAAGGAAGCAAAAAGACAATGTTCAACCAAAAATGGAATATAGTTGAATTTTTATTTAAAAAATTAATTTTCAAAGGAAAGAAACGAATTTTTAACAAAGTAGTTTGATTTTCCACCAAAGATAAGAATATGAATACGGAAAAGATGAATCTTCAACCAAATTTTTAAATTTTTAAGCCTGAAAGACGAATTTCCTATAAAGCAGTTAAATTTTTACCCTGAAAATATGAATTCTGCTAAAAATGTGGCAGTTGAATTTTGAACCAAAGAAATGAATTTTTAACTGAATTGACGAATCTTCAATAAAAAAATAATAATTTTTATCACAGAAGTTCAACTTTCAACCAAATTGTTGAATTTTCAAACAAAAAAGATTTTAGTTTTAAACCAAAAGCAGTTATATTTAATTAAAAATACAAATTCTCAACTAAATACTTGAATTTTTAAACAAATAGTTTCTTCATCCAAAACGGATGATTTTCTATCAAGAAGAAAGATTTTTCATCAAAATAGATGAATTTTCAACAAAATAGTCTAATTTTCTACTAAATAGGATAAATTTTCTACCAAATAGTTGGATTTCGAACCAATACGGATGACCTACTAACCAAATTGTTAAATTTGTAAGCCTGAAAGACGAATGTTCTATAGAACAGTGGATTTTTAAACCTAAAAATATGAATTCTCTCAAAAAAAATTAATAGTTGATATTTCAACCAAAAAATATTTTTATTTTGAATCGAGAACAAAAACTTAACCAAAAAATATAATTTTTTAATAAAATGGTTGAATTCACAACCAAAATCGATTAATTGTCAACCAAACAGTTGCATTTTTAACCAAAAAAGATCAATTTTCTATAAAAAAAAAATGCATTTTCTACCAAAAGAGGAGATGAATTTCTAAGAAACTTGTTGAACTTCCAGCCATATAATTGAATTTTTGACGAAAAAAGATAAATTCTCTACCAGAAATATAATAGTAGACTTTTCAACCAAAAAGAATTAACTTTGAACCAAAAATAATTGGATTTTTGTATTGGGTTCTATTAATTCAGGTCCCATTCAAGTAGAAAAACGTGAAAAAGGGTAAAAGGGTGGAATAGGGCAAATACGGTGGAGCCTGCGATAAATAAAAAAGAATTTTTATTATTTATATTTTAATTAAACAATAATAGTTTGAATAGAAATTTATGTTCATTGTTATGACTTTTAAAATATTAGATTAGAAAACTTGATATTTTGCTTAGAAAATAAAGTTAATTTTCCAGTGCACACTTCTTAATTTCTGACTTTTTGATTTCGAAAAAAATATTGCATTAAATTCATTTGTGTAGGATCATTTACATTAAACATATTTTTTAAATCTATAATACGATTTTGGATAGTGCGCTTGCGTGTAGCTATAATTGCCTATTCAATCCAGAATTCTAGAGCATTCCAGAATTCCAGAGTAGTTCTAAAAATAACAGAATATTCCAGAACAATCCAGAAAATTACATGAAAAGCTAGGAATTGATTAAATACACTGGAACCTGGAATTAGAAACCTCAGATTTACGATATTCCTAGAATTGATGGCCTCTGCATTTTATGATGAGAGGAGCCGCGGGGGCGAAAGAGAAGCGGCACTCAGTCAAGCGTGACAAACAGCATTAGGGCTGCACTCTCAGCGCGTTAGTTGCAACAAGTTGCGTCATGCGTCAAAATCTAACAGAAATAGTTTATGCGGCTATGTCTGTTTACGTTTGGAATCCCTAGACTTAAGATCAAGGCCAATACAGACCATGCCCGAAACCGTTCTTCATTCCAGGTTTCAGTGTATTCAGAAATGTTCCAGAATGTTGTAGAACATTTTAAAGCAGAACAAAATATTTCGTGAAAAGTAGGGAATTTCTAAAATATTCTTTAATGTTCCAGGATAATCGATAAAATTCCAGAATTAAAGAGAACATTCTGGAACATGCTAAAAGATTCTGCAGAATTCTAAAATATTTTGAAAATTAAATTCTGTAGCAAGGACTGGCGTCTTTCTTTTTTAGCGAAAAATACATATTACTTCTCCAAAGGCTGTGGAAAATCAGATAGTGCAAAGTTTCTAACTGAGGCTAGCAGGAACAAAAAATTGAAGAACTCCAGAAAATTCGAGATAATTCTTAAACTCGATCCAGGATAAGGCATCGTTCCACTTTTTTCTGCGAATCGAGGAATGACGAAAGATTGGAAAACAGTTTTCCTTTCTAGCGGGTCGTCTTTGGAAAGCTCTTGGGGTAGACTTTAAAGGAATAAAAACTTTCGTCTCGGGAAAGATGTTCATTTCTCGACGTCTTGAAAGAAGAGAGAATTTTTTAAATGTCGCAAATTTAAATGAAAATGAAATCCATGATTTGAAGTGGGACTGTAATTTCAATATATTAGCTTATTTCACGACTTGGAGGTCTGTAATCCTTTTTATATTTTTTATCAATTTACTTCATACTTTTTTTTTACATTTTTATTTCTCATTGTGGAAGTTAGTTACTAGATTAAGTAACTTCAAGTTACCTAAATAGTTACTTTTTTCACTTCCCTAATCTTATGCTTTATATTCAAAATAACAAGATCATAATTCATAAAATAAGAGTTAAACAGTCTTTTTAACAAAGTAGTTCAACTATCAACCAAGTAGTTAAATTTTCAACAAAATAGCCTAAACCTCTACAGAAAGTTGTACTTTCTACCAAAATAGTTGCATTTTTAACAAATACATGAATTTTCAACCAAAATACATAAATTCTCAACGATAAATATAATTTACTTATACCAAAAACGATTTTAATTTGATATCAGACACAATCAATGGCGGAATGGACTTTGAGGGGGGGGGGGGGGTTGCGAGGAATTTTGTCCCTTAACATATTTTTAATATTGCAGTTAGTTTGAAACTATTAGTTCCGATTTAGAAGGAAGACGAATTTTTAACAAAATAGCTGAATCCTCAACCAAACCAGATTAATTTTCTACGAAAATAGTTGAATTTGCAACAACAAAAAGAGATTTTTTTACCAACAGAGATAAATTTTGAAACGAGAAAGCCGAATTTGGAACCAAGAGAGAAAAAGACTTTCCTCTAAATTGTTGCATTTTTAAACCAAAAAGACGAATTTTCTACAAAAAAGTTGAATTTTCAAGCCAGAAGGATGAAATTTTAATTAAAAAGTTACTTTTCACGCTAATAGTTAGACTTTCTACAAAAAAAAAATTTTCAACAAAATATCTGCACTCTCTACAGAATTTTTTTTAATAAAAGAGTTGAATTTTCAAACAGAGAATATGAATTTTAACAAAATTTTCGTCATTTTTCAACCAACTAGTTAAACTTTCTACCAAACTAGTGGAATTTTCAACAAATAAATCGATTTTCAACCAAAATGTATGAATAATTTTCAACGAAAACTATAATTTACTTCTACCAAAAAAAAAAATTTTTATTTAAAATCAAACACAGCTGTATTTAACCAAAAAAGACGAATTCTCAATAAAATAGCTAAATCTTCAACCAAACCAGATGAATTTTGTACCAGCATAGTTGAATTTTTAAAACAACAAAAAAGCGAGCTTTTTTACCAAAAGAGATAAATTTTGAAACGAAAAAGCCGAATTTTGAACCAAGAAAGTAAAAAAAAAAAAAAAATTCCACAAAAAAGTTACTTTTCAACCAAATGGTTGGAGTTTCTACCAAAATAGTTCAATTTTTATGAATATACATGAATTTTCAACTAAATGGTTGATTTTTAATAGAGAAAATATTAATTTTCAACAAAAAAGATCATTTTCAATCATATATTTTTATTTTCTACCATTTAAAAACCAAAAAGATGAGTTTTTATCAAGAGGGTTGAATTTCCAACAAAAAAGGTCATTTTCATTCGAATAGTTTCATTTTCAACCAAAATATTTTGATTTTCCACCGAGTTTTCTACCCAGAAAAAAATCGAATTTAGAGCAAAATATTTGAATTTTCAACCAAAGGGATCAATTGTCAACTAAAATTATTAATCTTCAACCAAACAGCTGAATTTTTAACAAAAGTAGTTCAGCTTTCAACCAAGTAGTTAAATTTTCAACCAAATAGCAGCACCCTCTACAGCAATTTTTTTATTAAAAGAGTTGAATTTTCAAACAGAGAATATAAATTTTCAACCAAATTTTCGTCATTTTTCAACCAACTAGTAAAACTTTCTACCAAATAGTTGAATTATTAACAAATACATCAATTTTCAACCGAAATATATGAATAATATTCAACGAAAACTATAATTTACTTCTACCAAAAAAGATTTAAATTTAAAATCAAACACAGTTGTATTCAACCAAAAAAGACGAATTTTCAATAAAATAGCTGAATCTTCAACCAAACCAGATTAATTTTGTACCAGAATAATTGAATTTTCAACAACAACAAAAAAGCGAGCTTTTTTACTGAAAGAGATCAATTTTGAAACGAAAAAGCCGAATTTTGAACCAAGAGAGTAAAAAAAATTCCTATAAATGTTGAATTTTTAAACAAAAAAGACGAATTTTCTACAAAACAGTTGAATTTTCAACAAAAAAGTTACTTTTAAACCAAATAGTTGGACTTTCTACCAAAATAGTTCAATTTTAATCAATATACATGAATTTTCAACTAAATGGTTGATTTTTAATAGAAGAAATATTAATTTTCGACAAAAAAGATAATTTTCGAAAAGAAGATTTTTTATCAAAAGGGTTGAATTTCCAACAAAAAAGTTAATTTTCGATCAAACAGTTTAATTTTCAACCAAAATATTTTGATTCTCCACCCAAAAAATCGAATTTAAATCATAAATATTAAAATTTTCAATCAAAGAAATGAATTTTCAAGTGAAATTATGAGTCTTGAACCAAAGGACTGAATTTTTAACAACAGTAGTTCAACTTTCAACCAAAAAGTTAAATTTTCAACAAAAAAAAGACGAATTTTAAACAAAATATGTGAATTTTCAAAAAAAAAGAGATTTTTTTTGCAAAAGAGATAAATTTTGAAACGAAAAGGCTGAATTTTGAACCAAGAAAAAAACACCCAAGTAGTAAAATTATTTCATTTAAGAAAGATTTTAATTTGAAATCAAGCACAGTTAAAATCAACCAAAGAAGACGAATTTTCAACAAATTAACTTAATCCTCAACCAAAAGAGATTAATGTTCTACCCATATCTTACGCATAAACCTATCTCAATAGGAGGTATACAAAAAATAGAAAATAACTTCAAAGTTACTAAAATTAAAGTTTCAAGTTACTCATATCGGCAAAACGAGCCAATTATCAGAGCATTAATAAGCCTGTCAATTTTGCTTCTGAACTTCAAAGAAACCACAGAAAACAAAGATGGTGTGGGGGGGGGGGGCAAAGGCCGACAAGACCTAAATCAATTTAGTAAGTAAAATAGATTCCGTACCAATTCACTTAGAAGCATGATGGAAGTAACCAGAAAAGATATTGTCTCCAGACGAGATTCTGCAGAACTGATGAAATAAAGTTAAGAAGAAAATAGAGACAGCAGAGAGCGATGTGCACCTCACCTTCCCAAGGCAATACAAAAAGTGCGAAATGCGAAAAGCATCAGATGAAATACGTGATAAAACATTTTTTTTTAAATTATTGATAGTTTTCAATTCGAGGGAGCTGTAAAAAAAGGGAAAAATATATCGGTGTCAGGATTCGAACTCCGGTCAGGGGCTCTAGCACCTCGCCAACAATGAGACCTGGAAAATACTTAGTATGTGTGACGTATTCTTTCATATGTTTTTTTGGATGCTAAATTCAAATTTCATGTCGGATTTTCCAAATTAAATATGGCAAATAAAAAATGGCGACACAATTTTATCCACATGATTGGATATTGATAAAAACAGATGGCTATGGGTGCTTTAAGTTTCTGAATCGACTCACACGGAAAAAATTAATCCGTAGAAAAGTCACGAACTTGTAGATAGGTCTCGGATACGAGATAAAAAATTGAAAAATTACATCCTTATTTCTATGAGAAATGTATGGATAAATTTCGAAGTTTTTTACGATCAATTCAAATTTTCTACCAACAGTTCCTAAAAGTTTCAGACTGAAATATAAAAAGGACAAATTTTATTTGTGCGATTTACTTTATATTCATTTATAACTTCGCATCTCAGAAGATTGGAACCCTCAAAGACTGCTGACTCATCAGTTTCTAAACATAACCCAGGAGTTGGTAAACACGCGCAGCCATCAAGGCCAAACAAAATAGGTATTATAAAACTTCTAGATACTCATCCGACGAGCTCAAAGCATACATACGAGCGCACACACGCACCGCGCGTCTGGGCGAGCGTGTGTGCGAGCCACGTACAGGCGAACCTACTTTCCAGTTCCCAGATTTGTCGGGCAAGCTCGTGAGTGCTCTGAGAATCTTTTCCCAATCACTTGTAATATTTTTGTAATTATTCAGGTAATTATTCACCTAGCTACAAGTTCGTGACTTTTTCACGGATAAATTTTTTCCGTGCATAATATCGTAAAGAACAAAAGTGAAAATAGCGTATAGTGAAGTTAATATGGCGGAGTAAATTTGATTGAAATTAAGAGAGGAAAGCGCAGGAGAGTGATACGATTAAAGGTGCCTGCCTAGAGGCGGGGTAAGTTAATCCGAAGTTACAAGTTTCGCAAACTCCTCGTCGCCTTACCTGTTCTTTGAATAGTATGTGTTCAGAGTTCTGGTGTGCATAGGGTAAATAGGAGTAATAGGGTGACACAGGTTAACCAGGAACCAATTGCCATTTAACTGAGTCGGATCACTGGATGCTGCAAAGGTAGGTGACGATAGTCGGCAACTGTCTTCGATACGAGTCCTCGAATTGACATCAGTTGCATAGCAGAGTCGAGTTACACACGAGGGAATCTGCTAAAACATTTGCATGTTTGATCACCGTGCGTGGTCAATGGCTTGTCAGTAGGATAGTTTACACGAGAATTCATCAACATCAACTCCTCTAGTCAAGGCAATCACCAAACAACCATATTCTTCATTAACGAGGACCATTATCTAATTATATGTTCCCTTTCATTTTTCTTTCACTTCCCTTCTACAACAACCTTGCAATTTTTTCACATTCAGTTTTGCATTCCTTCTCATTCGTTTCAGCTTCATTTATCTTCACTTCCTCTCCTATATCCTTCTCATACATGCTGCCATGTTTCCTCTTTCCATTCTGATCCATCTTCTCTTCCACATCCTTTTTTACCTTATTCCCTTCCATCGGCCAGTCCACGTTTTTCCCCTGCTTTTCTGAACCTTATTATGTGTGTCTTTCCTATATTTCAATTTACGTTTTTCCCATTCAAGTATTTTTCCAGTCCTGCGATTAAGCTCAACACTCTTCTTCATCCTCTGCCATCAACACTATATCGTTTGCGTATGACATTGTATTTTTTTCTTTTCCTATCCTAACTCCTCCCCATCCTTTTCTCTTCATTTCTTCTTCTAAGCCTGAGATAATTATATCAAATAAAAATGGGATCAGAGCACAACCTTTTTTCCTCCTCTCACAACCCAAAAACTATCTCCTACTTCCTACTTCCTCTGCCATCTTCACCCTACTTTTTGTCTCTCTAAAAATTGTCGGTACTCTCTTCATCAAACCCTCTCTCATCCTCTTTTTCACCATCACTTTTTCTATCTCAACTCGGTCCAATGAGTCAAATGCCGCCTTTAAGTCCACAAAGAAGCTCTCATTCCCCCTTCCTTTCTGTTAATCCTTTTATTTACCAGATAATTCAGAAAACATATGTTGTAGATCACCCCCATTCCTTTCCTAGACCCTGTCCTCTTTCGGTGCATCTATTTTTTTTTCTTTCAACTTTTTTCTTTAACTTCGCCGAAGTGACAGTTACATATACTTTATACAATATTGGCATTAGAGACACTCCCTTATAGTCTTCAACCTCCTTCCTTCTGCCTTTCTTCACTACTTTTAGTTCTTCCCCCCCCCCCCATATGTCCAGACTTCATTTGAAATCTCATATGTCTCAAGTGCCTTTTCCTCATTCATTGTTGCTAACACCTTGACTATTTCTTCCCTTGTTACTTCCTCTTCCTTGTTTCTTTCCCTACAATCTTTTCCTTCTCACCTAACATTCATCTCTATCCCTCCTAGCAAGTCCTTAAGATAATTTTTGCAACACCCACCTCGAAATTGTGGACTTTCATGCCTCTAAATGATATGCAAAGTGCTTGAATCCAACAGACTGTGCGAAAATGATAATAACGCATGCGTACTTTAAAACACATCTATTTTGCTAATCTGCGCACTTATCCACATCAGATAATAATAGTTGCAGCCTTTGCCTTCATTTGCATTTTTCTTCTTGTTCTCTTTCTATTGACTACCTTCCAAACCTCTTTTTCAGTGCTAAACTTCTTCTCCTCTTCTTCAAACCTTTAATTTTGCACCTCTTTTTTATCACATGTCTCAGTATACTCCTTTTTTCTTCTTTATTTTTCTCTGCTACTTTTCCCTTTTCTCCATTTTCTTAATTCCTTTCTCACTTCCTTCTTCTTCTCTTCACATTCCTGATCCCATCTACTGCTACGCCTTCCTTTACCAACTTCTTTTTTGCTTGTGCCCTCTAATACTCTTTTCAATCCTTCCATTATTATGTCCATCTCTTCGTTTAAATTTCCCTCTCTCATTTTGATATTCTTCACTTTTGCTTGAACTCTTCTTTGCCTTCTATTGATCAATTCCCTCTTCCTGCTTTTTTTACCTTTGCTTCCTCTTTATCCTTATTGTTATTACTATTTTATGCCTCTCATGTCACTATTATGGGGAATTGATCAGAATCTATACAATCCCCCACTTCTAGTTTCTTGAACTTCTCTCTTACCTCGTCGTCCACTATACTATATTAATGACCGTTCCATTTTCTCCTCCTATACAAATATAGGCAAAAATGTGATGAGGATCTTAAATGATTTTAGGTGCAGTATGTTTTCTTAATGCAAAAAAAGGTGAAAGCTAGTAGCAATGTTGCCAATGAAAGCTTTTTTCTCCTTTGAAAAAAAGAAAGCATCCACTTAATCCCCTGAAACGAGTCAATTTCGTTGTACCATCGAAGCAGGTAAAGCCTTCGATACGCTGGGTGATGCGAAGCGAGCGTAAACCTATCGATTCGATACGAAATATTAAAGTGCTCTATACTTTCGATTGTTTAGACATAAAACATTAGTCAAGAATATAATAGCAAGTTGTATGGCTCATTCTTATTTCGCGATTTTTCTTGATTCTACGGAGATTTGTCAGTTTAGAAATTCACGATCTCGAAACTAAGAGAAAAAAGCGGGTGTTTCATTTATCGTGATAAAAAATTAATAAAATAATAATTGAACGAAATCAAATTGAATAGAATTATTTCAATCAAGAATACATTAACAGAGAATTCTAAGAAATTCAATGAAGTGACGCAGAATTCAAGGGAACTTAATCGGAATGTAATTGTGACTGAATTTCCCTCAACTTTTCTTCATTAAATAATTACACATTATAATCTGTTTTCCAGTATGAAAAATCTCATTAAATTACTGAAAACAGACACTCTTCTCATAATTTTATCACAAAGTCACTTTCTTTCACTAACTGGAAAATTTACAATATAGTAAAAGTAGTCAGAGGTGCTTGATAAAAGTATATTTCAGAGTTTATATAAACTTCACTTGTTCCTCATTCTTCTTGATATCTTCAGTTCGTCTTCTGATCTTTCGATACTGGGAAAAGTACGAGCAAGAAGCTCAAGGTTCAAGAATGCAACTTCTCCGTCGGTAATGTCGCATTTCCTCTTATCAACAGTACTCAAGATCTTCCTTCGAAATGTGGGGATGTCTCAAGTATCTAACCTCACCGAACTCTCGCAAATATTTGAAGAGCTTTTGTGAACGTGTGCTCTGTGCAATGTGCTTATTATTACTGTTATTATTATTAGTCTTGTTATTGCCAAGACTCCGTACTTATGTATATCAGTATTCACCAAATTCGAAGTACCTCCTAACGAAGACGAATTTCAATAGAGTTAAATCTGTTCAGTCATATTTCACTCGCATCATTTCCGCAAAGAATGTATTTATTACTAAAAAACCTATTTTACTTCAGTTGCACTGATTTGATCACTTGAGAAAGTAAAAATAAAATACAAATTCTAACCTAAAAAATGTAAAATCAAACTCAAATTAATCAGAGCACTCTAAAATAAAACGTAAGAAAAAATATGGATAAATAGAAGTAGACAGAAGTAGTAGAAAGCCCGGAACTTGGTTCCTTTGATCATATACTTTTATTTCGACGAACGTATGTTTCCATTTCTGCTTCGCCAGGCAAACATCTCGTCGTGAACGGTTATAGGAAACCGCGAGAAAAAGAAAGACATCCCTCACGAGACTTGCATCGAGGATTGTATTTCAATTTTCGCGGGATCGTGAAAATCGAATTTGCCCCTTCCTTCTGTCGCTACCAGCATCACTGTACACCTTTCTATCTCTCTCATGCACTTTTTCTGCGAAGCATTGCAAATCTGTCGTGCGCATTTGACAATGTGAGATTGGAGACGTGTAAAGGTGAAAAAGGACAAAGGAAAAATGTGCGACGCATCTCTGATGAGATAAAGTGCTATTTCAATTTTACGTCAACATTTGTGGAAAAAACAACATTTTTCCCCTCACCTCTATTCTCAATCCTCTAACCAAAATTTCTTCTTTTTTCTATATGCTCCTCCTAATACCTCCCGTCTACTCTATAATGTATCTCTCCAATGTACTCATGCCTCTTTTGCTCTTCATCCCTTTTTATACTTACCCCTTTATTCGGCTTCACTCTCATATCACCCCTTATCGTATCTCCCACCCTTTTCCGCATCATGTTCGCCAACTCATCCTTTCTCCTTTTTACCCCACCTCCATTTTCACAACTCCACTCCCACATGCGCTCTCCCTTACCACATCCTTATCATCACTCTTACGTACCGCATCGCTCGCCCTTCTTGTCTACTCCCGCTTGTTCCATAAATCCCCTCTGCTCATTTTTCCTTCTATCCTCAAACACTATGCCTCCCTTTCTTGCATGTATTACCCCTCTTTTGTATACGCCTGTCTTCCTTGCACTAAGTTTTCTCCAAAGCTTCCTTCTCCAAAATTCCCCTCACCCATTTGCCCTTGCTTCCTCCTTTCACCCTCATTTCCTCTATTTTCCATACCCTTTTGCAAGCCTTCCCATGGCGGCTTTGTCAATGACCGTTGGTGAAAAAGTTTCTCGTTTGTAAATTATTCCTTGCAATATAATTTGTTTGCACCATATGAATTTCAACATGCGGAATCTACTGCGAGGTACATAATGTATTTGAGAACGCTAATTATTGCAATAACTGCAACCTACATTTATGTAAAATTCATTATTGATTGGTGAGGGTATATCTATGGCACATTTTACCAAATGTGAAGAATTTTTCGATAATTAGTGAGGGAATGTGATCATTATCGAGTAGCCAGGAAATCATCATTATCGTATGCTTTGTCATCGAAAAGTGGTGGAGGGTATAGGGCAGGAGACAGTCAGTGGTACCGGTAGCCTGCTCATTAACCGTATTTCCCGTTTAATAATAATCAACCCATCGTCCGTGTAACGCTGACGTTGCCTAGTTACAATGGCATGTAATTCCCGGGAATTCCTGGGATAATATGATCGAAATGTGAGCGTGTCGTAGCTCAATGGATTATTCATAACCGGGCACCAACATGAGGATTAGGGTTATTTCTAATGTACAATGTTCTGCTAACCTTTAAAATTCGCCTTTCAGGAAAAATCTCTGTCACTTCTTCACCATTCCTGTAGAATCATGTGATTTCACTTTAAGTTTAGTAGGTATTTGTACATTATGCATTGTTTGAAAATTAAAAAAAGGGTGAGCGGAATGCGCAAATTTAAGTTGAAATATGGTGAGGATTACAGGTGTAGGGAGTTGAGAAAGAAGAAGACGAAAAAGGATAGATAAATGTTAAGGGGGTGTGTAGGGGATGGTGAAGGACAGTAGGAGCAAGGGTGGTGACAGGAGCTGTAAGGGAGTTAAGGAGGGAGAAATTGGAAGAGGCAGAAATGATTTTAAAGAGTGTTGGCATTGAGGGGCGGATTTGATTGAAAAGAGGTTGAAATGGGAGAGGATGGAGGAGTGTTGAAGAAAATGTTAGGGTAGGAGCAAGGGAAGTTTGAAGGTTGTTCGAAGCCAGTGGTGAAGGGGCTTTGTAAGGGGCTAAGAGGGTCAAGGTATAGAATAGTTGGGAGGGGGGATGACTAAAAGTGTAAGGAAGTTGTAATAAATCACGATGGGAAGGGTTTTTTGGCTGAGGGGTGAAGGGAATTTTTATAAGAGCGTGAGAGAAAGAGTTGGGAGGAGTTAAAAGGGTGCATGATAGAAAAGGTGGAGCATAGTTGGAAGGAGGATAACGAGAATAGGTGGTGGGTATTTAGAAGAGGGGTAAATTTTAGGCTGTAGGCGATATATGAATATGTGGTTGAAATGTAGTGGGTTTAGGAGAAGCTGCATACTAAATTCTGTATGAATTATTTAGACAAGTTTTTATCTGTCAGTAACAGAACGTTGAGAATTAGTCCATAAGAAGTATCAAAGCGTGAAAGCACTGCGACAGTTTCAGTAATATAGGAAATTAGTAATGTAGCCCAAACCAAAGAGAATACGAAAATGGGTACATGAGGAAGAAACTAGGCCGAATAGTGCCTCGACTCTCTAAGGTCTTATAACGACCCCCTCATTTTAAATCATTTTTAAATAAAAATAAATATATCTTTTATTTTGCATTTCTTTGTCTCTTCTTTACGTGGGGTTCCATTTTAATTTATACCCAGTTACTATTTTTAAAATAACGACTTGTTTTTACAGTTACTATTTAATTTCCACTGGAGATTTTCTATTCGTGCTTTCTACTGATATTTTGCAATAAAATTATGGAATCTTGGAAGTTTTTAATCTGATTAGGACATCTGGTTTATTGAGGTACACATTTGTCTATAAGGAGCTTACGATTGTTGTTAAATGCGTTTCGAGTTCGTAATATCAAACTGAGTCTGGTAAAAGCAGAGTTGCCTCCGGCCTAATGAAGTTGGAAACATAAGCGGATTTTCATAATGCCGAAACTCATTCGGACTTTCGAAGTAGATTCTGTTTCGAATCGTTAAAGCTTCACGTTTATTTGATTTTTCGAACAATTCTTCTTTTAAAAATGTATATTAATTGCTTATATTCAGTTATTTCATTATAAGACTTAAAAAAATTGGATTCGAATCAAAGTTTGTAAGCTTGTTTTTTTGCATATTACATTGGCCATTTTCATTTGATAAAACACTTTAATTGAGGCCTTGATGCTGCACTTGGCCAAGTTTCAGTTGGAATTAAAGAACATTCTGAAGAGTGAAGATGAGGAAGAAATTTTCCTAATGGGACAAAGTTTCCGTTGCAAGAAGAAGGGCGAAAGCACCGCAATTGAATTCATAATGACGACATTTTGCCTGCATTTGTACCTACGCGATTTCGAAGCTGCCCGACATGATACGATGTGCCAGGTGTACAGAATGCGCTCATCTTTATTAATAGGCCGGGGCGTAGTTTTAAGTTTGCCTCTCGTCGCAGCTCGCCCAATATTTGCGTTTCATTTTGCCTAAGACCCTAACCATCGAAAGTTCTCAGCATTCCCTTAATTTATTGAAATTTACAATCAGTACCTTTCGCTACATTAAGGAAAAAGTCGATTTGAAAGTTTTTAAAAGTAAAAAATTGAAGAAACGATTTTCTATTTAAAAAAATTAAAGGAATCTGTGCTATTTTTGGGTGGGGTGAAATGTAGTTTCTATACATAATGGAAGTTCGTTGGGTAAACAAAGGGCTTATGACACAAAATGCAATGTATATTGTTATGCAGAAGTTAGGATAGGCTACATAATCTAACACACCAGATGCAGTTCCGTCCACTGCTTCGTTCTATTAAATTACCCGCCAGCATAGAGATAATGATGGCCTCGTAATGAGACTACGTTGTCGAATCTTCGTTATTATATCCTTCGGAAGACAAGCTTTCCCTTACGGTCTGTTTAACGACATCTATTAAATTTCACTGCTATAACTGACTAGTTTCTCGATCAATCGCGGTCCATTCAATTATATCAGTTTATAATAGGCCTGATTCATAATTATCACCTAAAATAAATTATCCAAACGTGTCTCCATCCTAACAACCTCGCACCCCCTACAATAATCCACCCCTTTTCATTTCCCTCTCCCTATCATCTCTCATCACATCTACCTAAATTTAGCGATTACGCCTTTCACTATTTCTACATCTCTCACCACATGTTCCACACCCACTATGAAACAACCCCTTTCTTTTCTCCTCTCCCCATCACTGCTCTCCACATAATACTGTTTACCTATTACTCCTCTTACCTCCACTCATGTATCATATCATCGCCACAACCACAAATTCTCCCTGTAACGCTCCCATCTCTCCATTCCTCTATCCTATACAGCACCTTCACGTATCTATGTCCTATCCTCTTCTACCGAATCAAGTAAGTACCACACAACCACTTTCACATCTTCTTTATAATTCCCTTAACCATATCGTCCCTCCTTTTATCTCACTATCTCCTCTCCTCGCACCATCTCACATATATCCCACACTCGTTATTCCACATACTCTATAACACCCTTTCAACAATCACACTCACGTACCCCACACCATATCTTTCACAACTCCAAATACACCTTAGTTCTTTCCATTTCAGTAAACCACTATACTTCACTCCGAGACTACTCGCTTCGTCACCTCTTTTCTTTCACATTTAATTATCTTGTGGTCCAGTTCCCACACCCTCTACCCTTTGCCTCACTAGCCTACCATTCATTTCGCTATCATCATATGTTTCCTATATTCCTTAAAACCCACTAGTTGTCGCACGTTTTTCACCCCTCTCCTCCCTCCACCTTTCTCCTCCCGTCTATACCTCCGCTCACTTCCCACATCTCTTTCTCTGCTCCTCTTCATACAAACTCTTCCACCCACTCATCCTTTATTACATATATTCCCTCACTACCGCATCCTTCTCTCACCACACTGTTTCCACCACTAAATTGCTCCTCCATCGCCTCTATCACTTCAGAGTAAAAACCAGCTGTGAATTCGATCTCGAGTGTTTCCACTATGTATTTATAATTATATGGTGCTCATTTCACGAGCACTTTGCTTCCCGCTAGAAAATGTATTTTCTTCCTCATAGAGGAAGCATTCGTTATGTTTTTGCTTTGTTTTGTATAGTTTTGTATTCGAAATGATAATTTTTCGAGCTGGAGAAGGGAAGAGAAAAGTTCTGTCGCACCCTATCCCTTTCCCAGCTTTATGATCTCTTTACAAAAAATGTTAAAATTATTATATTTGAAAATTTATGATCAAAAAGTCTTTTCTATTCATGCGTAAACTTTGAATTATGTCGATGAAAAAAGTTTTTCTGTTTGAAACAGATGAGTCAAATATTATAAATGAGCATAACTTCCTTAATCTTCAATAAAGTGTATTAATATTATAGATCAATCGATTTGCTTCGAATCAGGGAATATTTTATGTTCTTGCATCAATTTTGAATTATGTTAGTGAAAAAAGTTTTACTATAAAGAAATCGTGTTTTCAAATATTATGAATTACCATAGCTTCCTTAGTCTTCAATAAAATGTATTAATATTATAGGTCAATCGATTCGTCTCAA
>CAKNYM010049339.1:225026-237786 GCA_932195095.1 Andricus curvator
AAAAAAAAGTTTCACTATAAAAACCCGTATTTTCAAATATTACGCATTACCATAGCTTTCTTGCTCTTCAATAAAATGTATTAATATTATAGGTCAATCGATTCGTCTCGAATCAACACATTCTTTCTGTTGTTGCATCAACTTTTAATTATGTTGATGAAAAAAGTTTTACTGTCAAAACCCGATTTTCAAAATATATGAATTACCATAACATCCCTACTCTTTAATCGAATGTGTTAATATTATAGGTCAATCGATTGGTCTTAAACCAAGGAATCTTTTATGTTCTTGCATCAACTTTGAATTATGTCAATGAAAGAAGTTTTACTATAAAAAACCGATTTTCAAAATATATGAATTACCATAACATCCCTACTCTTCAATAAAATGTAATAATATTATAGGTCAATCGATTCGTTTCGAACCAAGGAACCTTTTATGTTCTTGCATCAACTTTGAATTATGTTGAAGAAAAAAGTTATACTATAAAAACCGATTTTCAAAATATATGAATTACCATAACATCCCTACTCTTTAATCAAATGTATCAATATTATAGGTCAATTGATTCGTCTCGAATAAAGGAATCTTTTATATCCTTGCATCAACTTTGAATTATGTTAAAGAAAAAAGTTTTACTATAAAAAAATCGTGTTTTCAAATATTACGCATCACCATAGCTTTCTTGCTCTTCAATAAAATGTATTAACATTATAGGTCAATCGATTCTTCTCGAATCAACACATCTTCTCTGCTCTTGCATCAACTTTGAATTATGCTGATGTAAAAAGTGTTACTATAAAAAACCGTTTTTCAAAATATATAAATTACCATAACATCCCTACTCTTTGATAAAATGTATTAATATTATAGCTCAATCGATTCGTCTAGAACCAAGGAATCTTTTATGTTCTTGCATCAACTTTGAATTATGTTGAAGAAAAAAGTTTTACCATAAAAAACCGTATTTTCAAATATTATGCATTACCATAGCTTCCTTACTCTTCAATAAAGTTTATCTATATTATAGGTCAATCGATTCGTCTCGAATCAACACATCTTTTCTGTTCTTGCATCAACTTTGAATTATGTGATTGAACAAATTTTTACTATAAAAAACCGATTTTCAAAATATATGAATTACCATAACATCCCTACTCTTTAATAAAATGTATTAATATTATAGGTCAATCGATTCGTCTCGAATCAACACATCTTTTCTGTTCTTGCATCAACTTTGAATTATGTTGAAGAAAAAAGTTTTACTATGAAAAACCGATTTTCAAAATATATAAATTACCATAACTTCCCTACTCTTTAACAAAATGTATTATTATTGTAGGTAAATTGATTCGTCCCGAATCAAGGAATCTTTTATATTCTGGCATCAACTTTGAATTATGTTAAAAAAAAAGTTTTACTATAAAAAACCGTATTTTCAAATATTATGCATTACCATAGCCTCCTTACTCTTTAATAAAATGTATTAACATTATAGGTCAATCGATTCGTCTCGAACAAAGTAATCTTTTATGTTCTTGCATCAACGTTCAATTATGTTGAAGAAAAAAGTGTTACTATAAAAAACAGTATTTTCAAATATTATGCATTACCATAGCTTCCTTATTCTTCAATAAAATGTATCAATATTATATAAAAATAAAGTTTTACTATAAAAAACCGATTTTCAAAATATATAAATTACGATAACTTCCCTACTCTTTAACAAAATGTATTAATATTATTGGTCAATCGATTCGTCTCGAATCAAGAAATCTTTCATATTCTTGCATCAACTTTGAATTATGTTAAAGAAAAAAGTTTTACTATAAAAAACCGTATTTTAAAACATTGAGTACTAAAAAAAATTCAATCAATATTTTTAGAAATCCTTCTGACAGTTTCAAGATATTAGTGGGGAAAGCAAGCCCTCCAAATTTCATCAATTTATCTGCAACCGTTGTCAAGTTATCGTGTTCACAAAAAAGTGTGACATCCACACACACATCCAGACAATTGCTGAGAACATTGTATTAGACATTTTTAAATTGAGGTAGGTTTAATTGAATGAAGTCGAAATTTTTGGGAAATGTTACGATTACAAATCTTCCCCTATGAGGAAGCAAAAGTACCATTTTGTATTTAAATGCTTAAAAATCGTATTTCTACACCTTATTGAAATCACAATAAGAACTATAGCTAATAAAATTTCTGAGAGGTCTTTTTATTCTAATTTAAGGCCACGCAATACTCATTTGATTCCTACCTTACTGAATGAGATATCGTGCAAAATTTGGGAAATTAAAGAGAATAAAATGTTTAATTTGCAACTTATGGGCACCTGGCAGTCTGTCACGTGACCAATTAAATGTTATTATAGTCGGCAGCTTTATAATTTGAAAAATCAATATATTGTGCGGAAATTAGTGGAAATGGTACAGAATACATTAGGGCACGTCTTTTTGACCCATTGGAGTTTCCATTTTGTTTAAAAAGTGCAACTTCATTCATTAGATTCTACCTGGTGCTCTGAAATCCTATTCTTAATTACAGTCCATATGAAAAATTAATAAACTTGCACTATTCAAAAAATAAATAAAAACCTAAATGAGCCAGACAAACGTGCCCTTATATATTTTGCGTCATTTTCCCAAATTTCCACACAATATTTCCATTTTTACATTTATGAAACCCCTCATTAAACTCGCTTCTGATGTATTTTACATTTAACCTTAAAACTTAAAACAATTTGGGAATTCCTTATTTTAAAATCTTATATGTATGATGATTCAAATAATAGAAATTATATATTGCGAAGAATCAATCTTTATTCGATTTTTTAAGATGCTTGAAATATTCTTTATAACCAAAACTTATTGAAAAAAAATTGAAGACGAAGTTTCATACAAAGTTACAGAAATTTATGAGGGAGCCATATATTGAAATGAATTCGTATAGAGAAAATGAAAAATGTTTTTTTTTTTTTGTGATAATGGATTCTCTCTAGCGACAAACTCTATTCCGAGTGACTCGGCGGTCTGACTGCGGCAGTCTGTTCGTGGGATGTTATTTCTCACGAAATGAAACGGGTAAAAAGAGAAGGAAATACAGTGGGAGAAAGAGAAACAGAGTTTGGAAAAGCGAAGTGAACGGAAGGAGAAAGTCCTTTTACCTCAAAATTAAACAAAGAGCCTTATTAACTGATCTTGTCGCCCTGAAAGCTCTACATAGACCGGCATAGCATTCTCGCTCTGTATTTCGCGTGAATTTGAATAGAACCTTGATACCTATCTCGCGGGATGTTTTTAACTCCCTTCTCCGCCCAGTAGGAATTTTTTTTTAATTAGCCAGAAGCCCTTACTTCTCTAAAAGGAATACTCTTAGATTTTTCCTTGAAATGCAGTTTAAATGACAAAAATAGTACAAGCAAAAGAATAATTAAATCATAGAAACCATTATGTCAAATGCATTCTAAAGAAATATATATTAAAAATATTTTATGATTGATAAGACTGAATTCATATTTTCAAATTAATTCTAAATAAGAATCCCTTCAGTGCAAGATGACCGAAAATTTACTCTGATTTATGTAAAAACATTTCATTTCCTTGATTTCAGTTGAATTGAAAAGCTTTATGTCAAAGAAAAAGGGTTTTCCATAAAAGCTATTCAGAAAGTGGATTTCATCCCTCTCCCACTCTCTCCCGCTTTCGCCCATTAAGGGTTGATTTTTTTTCCTTTGAAGTGCATTACCTCGCCCGCCAATGTTGTATATACATATTATATATATATATATATATATATATATATATATATATTCTACATTCCTGGCTTTATATTCTCTATGCAGTCATTTGTTGTATTTCCCTCGAAAAAAGAGAGACACGGTATTATCATAATTTTCTGAGTATTTTCATTCCGCCTTATCCACCTCCCCGTAAGCCGTTTATCGTTCTCCTCGGTAAGTCCATGCAAATCCAGGAAACAGCGCATATTCGTGAATTACAAACGTAGAGTGGTGGAGTCGTGCGGGCGGACTTCGTACATTGATCGTGCCATACGTCGCAAAGCCGGGTCACCGAAATCTCATTATGGTCTCCTCTATACTAGGGTCCCGTATCCGTTCGCCTTCCTCTTACTAATATGGAGTAAATTACACTCAACCAAATTTCGTGTATTCATAGAGAGAACGAGAATTTGGGTCTCTCAGACATGAGGTTGAAAAAACAATTATGTATAAATCGATTTTCATCTTTAGGCTCTTATAACCCCGGACTGAGGATCATATAGTTTTGTTTGGGTATCCGTCAATCGTTCTTTTCCTCTCCAGACCCCCTAACTATTGAACCCCTTCTAACTCATGGGACTCTACCTATCTGCGGTGTCCAACCTATCCCACGAAGCCTCAGCTATCCCTCGGGATGCCAGCTATCCATCGGGACCCCTTATATGTGTGGGGCCACACTTATATCTCAGGACCCCTCATTTCTTATGAATCAACCTATCACAAAAGACTCTACCTTATCATGCGGGACCGTAATTTTTCCACAGGCACACTTTTATCTCACGGGACCCCATATATCCCTCGGGACTCTATTCATACCATAGGACTACATGTGTTCCTCGAGACTCCAGATTTCCCGCGGGACCTCATCTATCCCACAGAACCACACCTTCTTCACGGGACCCACTTCATCACTCAGGATCTAATCTATCCTGCAAGAGCATACCTATTCCTCACCTTATCTCATAGGATCCCACATGTCTTACGAAACTCCGCCTTATCCCATGGAACACAATTTAATTCACGGAAGCCCATCTATTCCTCAGGACCCAACCTATTTCACATGATCCAATAGATCCCACAAGACCCAACCGACTCTATGAAACCACCAAAATTCCACTAGACCCCACATACCCCAAATGACCGCACTAATCTCTTGGTACCGCGCCTATCTCCCAACATTTTTCACGGAACCGCCACAGTCCTTTAGGTTCGCCCAACTAAATAAGATCCCACCTGCCCCTTGGGACCATACCTCATCCAACGAAACCTTACCTACCATACAAGACCGCAGGACCCAAAAGACTTATTCCTTGGGACCCCATCTGTCCCTCGGATCCCAACCTATCTTATGAAACTCAACCTATCTCTCGGGATTCTTCTAACCCCCCTGACTTAACATACCCTTGGGGAGCCCAGCTATCCCATGGAACCCTCTTTTCCCACGGAACTTCAACTATCCCCTTGCACCATCAGCAAGTTACATTTATTACAAGCTTTTATTTGACTTTCTATGTGGGTATGATTGTGAGAGTCAAATCTTGCATTTCAATTTCGACAAACTTCAAGATATTCAATCGACCTAAAACTTTGCGAAAATACGGCTGCGAAGTACTATGGATGTATTTACTATGGGTGTATTTATTTGTGCTCATTTTAAGCATTTTGCTTCCTCATAAGTATCAAATAAATTTGCTTCCTCATAGATGGAGGTTTTGCCTAACAAAAGAAAAAAATTGATATTTTCAGAAAATCAGAGGGCCCACCAAAATGTCAATTGATGTGTTTTGTTACAATGAACAACTCTTTAACCTACGGTAGTTTTATATTTAAAATTAAAACCTCATATAAACAATGTAACTTTTCTTAAAACTTTCTAAGTAGCTATTGATTAATCAATAATGGTCTTCGAAACTTCGTCAATAAATCAATCCGCGCGTCTCGAAGACGCGAACAATATTGCATCAAATGCAGTACTGTTATATTCCCAAAACAAAAAAGTCTTCTTATAAAAAGGAAACTAATTTTTTCGAAAAATTTAAAAATTATATTGGTAGGTTTTGGTAGATCATGAAAACTTCTTAATTTTGGCAATTGATGCGTCTCGAAGACGCCAACAAATACATTATATACATTATAGTTGTTTTCTCAATATTAAAAAAGTTGTCCTTATGTCAACAAGATAAACAACATTTTTTCAATTTATAAATCGGCATTGACAGATCATAAGAGGTTATAGACGGTATGTCAATAGGTCATTTGACGTGTCTTAAAGACACAAATAAATATGTCAAATACAGTACTGTAGTACTCCTCATATGAACAAAGTTTTTCTCATATAAACAGTATACACAAATATTGTTTAAACTTCATAAATCGGTACTGGTTGATCATAAAAGGTTCACCAATAGGCTAATCGATGCGTCTCGAGGACGCAAACAAATCTCTAGATGTAATATTTTCGTGGTTTAAATATCAAAAAAGTTTTTTTCATATAGACAGAATAAACGATTTTTTTTAAGCTTCATAAATCGTTACTGGTTGGTCATAAAAGGTTCACCAATAGGTCAATCGATGCGTCTCGAGGACGCGAACAAATACTCTACATGTAATATTGTCGTGTTTTGAATATCAAAAAAGTTTTTTCCATATAAACAGAATGAACCATTTTTTTGAAACTTCATAGATCAGTACTGGTCGATCATAAAAGGTTCACCAATAGGTCAATCGATGCGTCTCAAGGACGCGAACAAATACTCTACATGTAATATTATCGTGTTTTGAATATCAAAAAATTTTTTTTCATACTAACAGAATGAACCATTTTTTTAAATTCATAAATAGGTACTGGTTGGTCATTAAAGGTTCACCAATAGGTTAATCGATGCGTCTCATGAACGCGAACAAACCTCTACATGTAATATTTTCTTGTTTTGAATAACAAAAAAGTTTTTTCCATATAAACAGAATAAACCATTTTTTTGAAACTTCATAAATCGGTACTGGTCGATCATAAAAGGTTCACCAATAGGTCATTCGATGCGTCTCAGGGACGCGAACAAATACTCTACATGTAATATTGTCGTGTTTTGAATATAAAAAAAAAATCTTATATAAACAGAATAAACCATTTTTTTAAATTCATAAATAGGTACTGGTTGATCAGAAAAGGTTCACCAATAGGTTAATCGATGCGTCTCATGGACGCGAACAAACTTCTACATGTAATATTTTCGTGTTTTTAATATCAAAAAAGTTTTTTTCATATAAACAGAATGAACCATTTCTTTGAAACTTCATAAATCGGTACTGGCCTATCATAAAAGGTTCACCAATAGGTCAATCGATGCGTCTCAAGGACGCAAACAAATACTCTACATGTAACATTGTCGTATTTTGAATATCAAACAAGTTTTTTTCATATAAACAGAATAAACCATTTTTTTGAAACTTCATAAATCGGTACTGGTCGATCATAAAAGGTTCACCAATAGGTCAATCGATGCGTCTCAAGGACGCGAACAAATAATCTACATGTAATATTGTCGTGTTTTGAATATCAAAAAAAAATTTCTTATATAAACAGAATGAACCATTTTTTGAAATTCATAAATAGGTACTGGTGGGTCATAAAAGGTTTATCAATAGGTCAATCGATGCGTCTCAAGAAGGCGAACAAATACGCTGAATATAATATTGTCGTATTTTGAATATCAAAAAAGTTTGTCTCATATAAACAGAATAAACCATTTTTTGACACTTCATAAATGGTCGATCTGCCTCAAATTCCTATCAGACCTGGATAATAATCGGAGCTACACTTCATCCAAATTTCATGTTCGCAGCTCTTTTACTTTTCGAGAATGGTGAACAGAAAAAAGTTACACACACGGACATTTTTTTTAATTTTATTTTTGAGCTCCTGGGGTCGAATTATATCAAAATATGTAAAAACAGTATATTTGAAAATTGAGGTCATTAAAAACCTCCCTCTATGAGGAAGCAATACGTGTGCCCGATGGTTCGTGGAATAATAATATAATAATAATAATAATAATAATAATAATAATGTGACTAAAAATAAAAGCGTGGAACGCGAATACTTAACCTTGTATTTATATTATGAGATTTAAATATTTACGCCGCACGCTTTTATTTTAAGTCACATTATAATTATTATATAATTATCATTCCACGAGCCATTTTTAGTGTTTTATTGTTATAAATAACTTTCAATAAGAAATTACTTGTTTGTGATTTTTAAACACACAAACATCTTTTTCATTGCAAAATCATTTCTTTTTATCTATTTTTTATTAATTTTTTGCTTGAAATCAAAAAATTAATTCAAAGATGAAGATCATTTGTTGGCAATTTTGGAGTTTTGAACTCAAACCTATTTGAGGCAGCCCTCAGAATCATCCGACCGAGGTCATCTAGGAGTCAACCTTCATGATTTGACGTATATCTTGACAAATTTGAAAAGCGTTTTCACTTTAAAAAAAAACTTGTGTCACACAAACTTATTAATCACAACCCTTCCTTCCAAACCTATTGCTTCCCCTTTACTCATCCGTTTCTCCTCTCTTTGTATATTTGCCAATTTCCGTTCAACATTTCTTTCCTTCTTCTTTCTTCCCTCTCCTCACAGCTCCTGCAACAATCTCATCTTATCACTTCCCATTCCCTCGTATTTCCCCTCGAGCTTCACCTATCAACCTTCTCCTGCTTTACGTCTTACTCGTCCTCACTTCCTAGGCCTATGGATTTTCTCTAAAAACCCTTTTCTTCCTCAAACTTCTTGAGAAACTCCTAAAACCTACAGTACGTCCTCACCAAGCTTCCTCCCTCACCACCACCACTTTCATGCTCTACCCAATCACCACTCCTTCTTTTCACCAGCTTCTCATATACATCTATCCCCCTTCTAATATTTACATCTCCTAATCATTGCCCCTCTTTCATTTTATCTCTACGAATTTCCTCCTAACACTTCCATCTCTACATAATACCTTCTTTCCGATCTTCTAATATTCTCCGTCCATTCATACTATGTACCCCTACCTGCTTCCTCACGTTTCCATATCTGCTCTTATGATAGCCACTCCATCCCTTCCACTATAGCAGGATTTTTTTAAATGAATATTACCGTATTATTATTATTTATTTTACTTCTAACCTCGTTAAATAATGAGAATATTTTTTCCATTTTGTATACAAAATCATTTCATTTTTTTCACAGAATTAGGCTTAGTTCTGTGTAGAAACTCGGCCCTAATTTTTTAATGGACCGACCTCTTCGAAACGGTAAGATGATTCTGAATTAGAAGATTGACTTTATACTGCAGCAATCACCCGTGTGGAAATCTTCCCAATTAAGCCCAACTATTATTTGGACGACAATCTGGGCCCATCTAGCTAGCCCAAATAAGAAAAAAACTACGGTTTCCATTATATGATTGATTAAATGCAAAGTATGATAATACTACACTTTTTTCAATAATTCATATTCCTGAATTATTAAAACTAAAGTTTCTAGAGCGAGTAACTCTTTAGTTTTTACTTGGGGTTTTATCGAGCATACCCAGAGGGCACTCATAGTGGGCGCTATGTTGGTGAACAACTTGGGTCCCATCTGGTAACACTTAAGTAATACCATAGTATGATTAGTATGTCACTTGATGTCATCGGGACAACGGAAAATAATTTTATAAAGATCAGTAAATATCATGGATGTGAATAACGATAAAAAGCGCCGTGCCAAAAGTAAATTACGTTTTTGTGTCGAAAAACACTGAGCAATTAAAGAAGTACTAAAACAAACACTTCAAGATTTGGAGTTCTCTGATGACGTTAAGTTATTTTAAATATGAGAGCTGTTTTTTGAGCAAATTTTTTGTAAAATTTGGAGGTGATAGTATGCATATAGTATGTATATACAACTGTATACAACGAAAAAATATTTACTTCTAATACTTTTTCCATAAAACGAAAAGTTCGAAACCTAACCTCAAAATTAAATCAGCTTATTTTACACAAAAGATATTAAAATAGGATAATAATAATCATATTTAATATATTTAATTTAAAATATTAAAATATCAAATATAATACAAAATAACTTATTTAAAAAATAAGTTTAGTTTAGATATAACACCTTCGTGTATAAAATTTTGGTAGAAAACAGCGAGGATGTGGATTAACGAAGTTTCAAAGTTTCTGATGAACCCGAGAATTTTGCACATGATGAAGAAGAAAATGCAGTTGAGAATAATTTAGATCTTCCAATTTGTTGAGAACCTTCAGATGCAGGTAACGTAACTGTTAACTTCAGAAATTTAAAACTTTATGTAATTTTCAGAATCTGAATTTCCATCTTTTAGATTGCTATTTTCAAAATTGACAAAACACTTATAGCCGTTTAAGGTCCTTTTTTAGTACCACCCATAGAAAAGTGCGAAGTTTATTAAACATTTAAATGAATCTTTAACAAAATAATGATGAATCAAGATGTCACTTATTATTTTCTTTTCACAGATCGACAAGAGGAAGATAATGTATAAGGGAGCTCTGAAGATGTATTAAGTCATTGTGAGTCAACTGCTTCCCCAGACAACATTTTGCTCATGAAAGATAAAAATATCGTAAAATGTGTGAGTATTCGATTAAACGAAAACAAAATTGAGACTCGTGGCAAAATTTGGGAGAAGAAAAATCAATTTTCACTTACTCTATAGATTCCGGACGCTTAAATATGAGGCAATTAAAAAAGAAATCGTCAAAGAAAATCCAAAAAAAGTATTCGTGATCCCATTGCTTCATCATTAGTAATATGTATTCTCTATCACACTTTTTACATACTATTTTATGTATTATGTACAATTAATTTGTTACTAAGTAAAAATACTCTAACATTTTTCCGTTTAAGTTTACTATTAAAGTACAAAAAAATGTAATAGTGGATTTATTTCTGAAACTATACTATGTTTTGTAATTAAATAATATTTTTCTTCTCTTTATTAACACTAAACTATAATTAGAGCGTAACATTTTTATTGGGATCAAAAACGAAGATGAGTTAACACTCTTCCCAATCACCTTTCCAACAATTCACAATTACCAAATTTAAAAAGCGCGCTTCTGCATATAACCCAGTGCGACTACGCGCCTGCGCGTATTTCATGCAACTGATGCAACCCGTCGCGCTCGAAATTTTGTGTTTTTTGAGGTTAATGCAATAAGTGGCGTCATTTCCTTCACCTCAGTCAAATCAGGATTATCCTGAACAAAAGCGGTAAGTGTTTTTTTCTTTTTATGTATAGAGAAAGATCTATTAATTTTCTTCTACTCTTTGAAAATATTTTGAAATCCCTTTCAACAATTCTTTGATCTTACATCATATTATTATGTAGTTCAGTTACTTCATGGTTAGATTTGGTTAAAAAAAAGAAAATTCATATTATAAAAGGTTTTTGAAAAATTATATAAATAATTAGGTAGATAATATTTGATTGGCATTACTTATTATCTATACTATTTTTTTAGTAGGGTGGCGGGGGTAATGCAGGGTAGAGGAGTTGTGAAGGTGCTTTACTGGAACGTAGCAGGGGTAAAGAAGAAGGATGAGGAGTTCTGGAGGTATATCCAGGAATTTGATGTGGTAGGACTGGTAGAGACGTGGGTGGAAAGAAAGGAATGGGATAGAATAGAGCCAAAGCTGCCAAGGGGGTATAGGTGGAGACTCCAGGAGGCGGTCAGAGTGAAGAAGAAAGGAAGGGCTAGTGGGGGAATTATAACGGGGATTAGAGATGGATTAGAGGAAGAAGCTCACGGAGAGGTAGAGGGGGAGAGAGTGCAAATGAGGAAAGTAAAGATAGGAGGGGTAATGTGTAAGTTTGTGACAGTGTACAATAAGGATGGGATGGAAAGAATTAAAGAAAGGGTGGAAGACCTGTTAGGTGAAAGAGAAGAGGGTATGGTTGTACTGGGTGGGGACTTCAACGCGAGGATGGGGAGGGAAGGGGGCCTTTACAGGGAAGGGGAGAGCTTCGAAAGGAACTCAAAGGATAGGTTAATAAATAAGGAGGGGGAGATTCTAAGGGACTGGATGGAGGATAGAGGCTGGGCGGTGGCAAATGGTATGGCAACTGGGGACGAAGAGGGAGAATACGCATACGTAGGTAAGGTGGGGGTATCGGTAATAGATTACGTAGTTATGAATATGCAAGGGTGGGAGGAGATGGAGAGATTCGCAGTAGAAGGGAGGGTACAATCAGACCATCAGCCATTAGGGTTGTGGATAAGGGGTGAGAACGGCGGAAGGCAAGGTGGGGAAAAAGTGTCGACGGGGGAGAGGGTTAGCTGGACGAGGGAGGCGATAGAGAAATATAAGGAGCAGTTAGGGAAGGTACGCTTCGAAGGGGAGACGGTGGAAGAGGTATGGGAGGATTTAAAAGAGAAAGTGAAAGGGTGCGTGCAAAAGAAGGTATTCAAAAAGAAGAAGAAAGGAATGGTGAAGCCGTGGTGGGATGGGGAATGTAAAAAGATTAAAAGAAAGGTGAAGAGGAAGTATAAGAAGTGGAAAGAGGGTACTGCGAAAAGGGAGGAGTACGTAGAAATGAGGAAGGGGTTTAGATTGATGTGTAAGAAGAAAGAACAGGAAAAGGAGAAAGAGATGGAGGAGGAGTTAGGAAATGTTAAGACAGAAGGGGACGTCTGGAAGATAATAAATAGGTTTAGGAAGCGTAGAGTAGGGATAAGCGACAAGATAGGGAGTGAGGAGTGGAGGGAGTTTTTTAAAGAATCATTTCAGGGCTCAGATTCAAGGAAGAGAGATGATGGGAGTAGAAGAACGGGGGAGGCAGAGATGGAGGAGTTGAATGACGAGGAGATAGAGAAACAGATAAGGAAGTTAAAAAGGTCAAAATCAGCAGGGCTGGATGGGCTAGAGAACGAAGCATGGCTGTTTAGTACACA
>CAKNYM010049339.1:242786-266679 GCA_932195095.1 Andricus curvator
ATTAAACAAAGCAACCATAGACGCTCCCCAATGCCTCCCAAGGATTCCCGAAACGGCCTGCCGCCGCCGTTGTTCCAGAGGTAGCCGCCGTCGTTCCCGCACCCGTCGCGCCGGTACCTGCCGCTGTTCCAGCCCCACCGTCGCCACCTTTCGTGTGGACATTGCGGGATACCCTGCCAGGTCTCCAGGGTACATCCGACCCGCGAAAATCTAGTTCTCTCAAGGGAATAAAACTCCCTACAATGTTGCGACTTCCCAAAATCTTCGAGGAGCCTTACATCATTTTTCCATCTCCTCGCGTCGAATCATTCAAGGAATGGGAGGTACCATCCGCGCTGATCGCCAAGTCTACACCACGGTACCCGGGCTACGATTCTTCCAAGAGTTCCGGTTGATCGATTCAAGGATTGCCTCTTCATTTACAAGCTCCACCTTCTAACTCTCTTCTGTCGCCGTCCGTCCTCTTCGGTCAGCGTAATTCTACCGCATCCACCCAGGTCGTTCATATAGCATCTGGTTCCATCGATTTCTCAGTGGTTTACGACGCGGTACCTCCGCGCTCATTTCGACACTCGCCGCCACGCACCCCAGGAAGGGGAATAAATCTTCCGACGACATCAGCGGCCAGCTCTGCCATCCCGAGCTCTTCCGCATCGCTAGTTCTCTCGGGCCCTTCAGGTCCCTTCAATTTCTTCGTGCCTACCACTCCGGAGGGCTGTCTTCCGCCTACTCCAGGGAAGTGGTGCTAACCGGCGACACCCGCCACGCCGGTTCTCGTCAATGAAACCGTCGCCGCTAACAGCATCAGTGACAACGACGTCCTTTAATTAGCCGCCAACGAAACACCAGAGGTTTTCTCGTTCGTTTCATTGCCGTAATTTGGGGTTCTGATCCCCACCATGTGTTAACTCTCGTCTTTCGTGAAATCGCCAAAGTCAATACTCGCGGCAATCTGTAAAAAAAAAGGTCCGCGAATGCGGGCCCAACACACGTAAGACAGGCCACGGCCTCCGTCGGATACCTCCGCGGAGGACGTACGCTCCTCGTGATAGCCTCTGCCAATGGACGGCCTCGCGGCCTGGCAAGCTTTACTCCGGCCACAGGGGGCCAAAAGGGTCTTCCTACGCCCACCCAGCAGCCAGCGTGACCAACCACGATCTATGGATCGTCTGGATGCATTCCTTGAAGAAAGGAAACAAACGCAACGTCCTAACCTAACAGGCAGAGCCAATAACTCTATATCAAAGGGTCTGTGAGGAGTTAAGGTGTCGACTCTCTCAACCCCCCCCCCTTCCCCACGAGCGTCATTCGTTTCGGAATTAGAGAATCCTAACCGGTATCCTTTTCCCCATTCACTCGACGGATTCTCGGGTGACCTCGAGCTCACCCCCCCCCCCACTCTGATAAGCCCCCCCATATCTGGGGTGGCATACATCAAATTTTCATAAATTATATTCAATACTTAAATATTTATGTTCAGTTCTTAAATAAATAGATTCGATCATATATAAAAATCAAAGAAAATCAATAAATCTTGTTTTTGCAAAACCAAGTTCGCTTCATATAATAAAGATAAAAATTAACCTATTTTAATATTTTTTTGACAATTGGTCAGAAAACAGACTGCCCTCATTCAGCCCAAATAATAACTGGGTAGAAAAAATATTGCCCAACTTGTTTCCCTTAATATGGGTTTTAGTTGATATAAGCATGACAACCCAAAATGGGCCCCACTTAGAAATCCCAGTTAGGCCCCAGTTGGTACTTGGGCAAACTATCTGAAACCCAGTCTGGCCCCAGTCGACGTTTCCACACGAGCAAGGGTAATTATATCATTAAATCAGTCATAGAGGATAAATTGTTACCATTTGGGATTCCTGGTCAAGGAATAATTAGAATTTATTAAAAATAACCAAATAACCTAAATGCATATCCTATATATATGTATATGTATTAAGCTTAATTTGTGTACAATTCACATTGCAGTATTGCACAAAAGCGAGTGAATTCACTTTATGAGATTGATTCATCCCTATGGACGCATTTGATACAGAATACAATTTCAGAATTTCCGGTGTATGCATATGGAAAATCAATTTACTATAGGGATGAAAATATTAAATGATATTAATTATAAGTAAATCAATCAAGCTAATTAGCCCCTGAACTCTGCTTTAATGTGGAACTCCCCTTCTTTATCAAACATATTATTGGGTTGTATTTCTCAAAATAAACCACGATACGTGCCGATTAATTCATAATTTAGAAAGGAACAATATATTGTATTATGATATATAATTCTAGAAATATTGATAACGGTTAAATAAGACTCGTTTTAGATTACGGAATCGCCGTTTACTTTTCCTTTGGAACCTGCGTCTTAACGACAATGAAGTAGAACAATTCCATAATCTTTAATACAATAAATTGTTATGATAACAAATTTGTTTAAAAAGTATATTGCGATATTTAAATCGAAGAAAAAATAAAATTCTTTTACCCTATAGTACATTTATTATATTCGCAAAGGATAGGCTGTACATAATATTCAGACAATAAAAATATGTTCAACTGATACCCGTCTCGTTATTCCAAACATTTTGTAAAATATTCATTAGTTACATTTCCGTTGAAATTCTCCATCAGTGCCTTACGTCTATTGAAAACAAATGAAGATAATTACAGGTACTTTATTCTTCTTGTTGGCGGTTTTTCCGAATCCTATTGGCAAGTATCATATCTTAAGACTTAAGTCTAATTTAAAGTGTTTTAAAACCATCTCTATGAAAAAATTCACTTATTCGGCATGTTTAAAAAAAGAACATTGTTCCTTTCGGTGTCACTATTTCTAAAAAATATTAAAAGGTCGCTCATGGTCAAGTTTATCTGAAATGCTAGCTTTTAATTTAATTGAGTCTATATTTGTATCTGATTTCGTTCTGGAACTCATGGAGTTAGTTTCTACAAGAGAATACTGAACTCAAATTTTTAAAAGAAGAATTACATGTCGTTCGAGTTTCTTTTCCTTAAAAAAATATGGTTTATAAAGAATATTTGTGAAACTACAGTATTGTTGGAGGAACAGATTTATGAAATACAAAACATCTGACTCAAAATACCTTCACCAGTCCAATTCGTGTTACAAACATTGAAGAATAAGATTGCGTTAAGTGTATATGTCACCGTTTATACCCGAAATCAGTTAAAACTAGTTTCAACTAATTAAAACGCGGAAATACCAGAAGCATTTGTCAAAACTCGTTCCAACTAGTCAAAACGCGGAGTGACCAACTGCTTTTGTGAAAACGCGAAGAAATTTTGAATTCCATCTGTCTTCGTGTTTTAACTGATAATATCAGTTAAAAATAGATTCACTCAATTGTGCTTTTGAAAGCTTTAGTTTGACCTGTAGTATTCAGTGTGATTATTGATGTGACCAATCACTCTTCTCTGACCAATCGTCACAGAAGCGATTGGATCTACATGCAACTACTTACAGATCTTTACGCTTCTAATCTATGCGACTTCCGTTTCCTTCATCCTTCACTTCTTCTATCTCATTCTCATTTTGTCATTTTTCCATATCCATTTTTTCATTCTTTCTCATTCGCCCCTCTAGCCCCCTCCAACTCCCCCATCCACTCCTCACCCATTCCATTCTCCCCTAGAATATTTACCACATTCTCTTGCCAGCTTCCTTTATCTTCCATTCCTCTCCTACGTCCTTCCTATACATGCTCCTATGTTTCCTCCTCCCATTCACATATTCTGCACTTTCTGTTCTCTTCCTTTTCCCAATACATCCCTCCCTAACCTCGTTTCCCAATCTAAATCTTGCTATTCTAGTCCATTTTCTCTCTCCCCATCCCTTTTCTAAATACTTTGGTACTCCTTCCTTTTTTATCATCTTATACCATTTATTATATTTTGATTCCTCAATCATTCCCCATCTTTACACTAATTGTCTTTCCCTGTCCCTTCTTTCCAATTCTCCCTAGCTTCTTTCATTTCCCTCTCCGATATCTCCAGCACTAAAGAACTTCCTCCTTTCTTCTTCTCATCTTGTTAGTTCTACCGCCCTCCCACTCATTTCTTCTACCTTATATACCGTTCTGGTAAACTCTCAATCTCTTTTCTTTCTTTCTATCCCATATCTCCGCTCCATAACCTTATACCGGCCATACCAGCGTATCAAATAACCACATTCTCCTTTTACAATCTTTCTTGAACCTTCTTTTTTCTATTCCACATATCTGTTTTATTTCCCCTGCCGCTTTTTTATCCTTTCTCTTATATGAACTCTATGATCTCCATTCATTTGCAAGGTATATCCCAAATATTTAAACTCCTTTACTTCTTCTAACTTTACTCCCTTCCATCTCCCAGTCCATTCTTTATTTTTCCCCCTCCTTTTCTAAACCTCATCATCTTTGTCTTTTCTACATTTACATCCAATTTTTTCCCATGTATGTATTTCTACAATCCTGTAATTAGGCGTGTCATCCCTTCTTCATTCTCTGCCATCAACACTATATCGTCCACGTATACCAGTGTATATATTTTTTCCCCATCCTAACTCTTCCCCATCCCTTTCTCTTAATTTCTTCTTCTAAGTCTGAGATTGATATATTAAACAAAAGTGAGCTCAGATGACATGCTTGCCTTACTCCTCTAACTAACCAGAAACTGTCTTCTACTTGCTCTCCTACCTTTACCCTGCTTTTTGTCTCTCTGAAGATTTCCGATACTCTCCTTATTAGGCCCTCTCGTATCCCCTTTTTCACCATAACTTTTTCTATCTCGACTCTGTCCAGTGAGTCAAACGCCGCCTTTAACTCCACGAATATTGCTACCATTGTCCCTGTCTCCCTTTCAATCCTTTTATTTATCAGATAATTCAGAACATATATGTTGTCCATAACCCCCATTCCTGTCTGATTCGGTGGCTCGATCATTTTTTCCTCAACTTCTTTCTTCAATCTCTCCGACCAAATAGTTATATATACTTTATACAATGTTGGCATTAGCGTCACACCCCTATAATCTTTAACCTCCTCCCCTTTGCCTTTCTTCACTATGGGTACCACTACTCCTTTTTCCCATAACTCTGGCCACCCCTCTCCTCTCCACACTCTATTACACATTATCGATGCCTATTCCTTTAGTTCTGTCCCCCGATATTTACAGACTTCATTTGGAATCTCATATATACCAGTTGCCTTTCCATCTTTCATTATTCCTAACACCTTGCCTATTTCTCCCCTTGTTACGTCCTCTTCCTCATCTCTTTCTCTACCATATTTCGCTCCTTTCCTAACTTTTATCTCTACCCCTCCTAGCAAATCCATAAAATATTTTTTCCATTCTACCATTTCAATATCCTGATTTATTCTTCTTCTTCTTTTTCTCTCTCTATTTACTACCTTCCAAACCTCTTCTTCCGTCCTACCCTTCTCCGCCTCTTCCTCAAACCTTTTATTCTCCTCCTCTTCCTTTTGATCACACAACTCAGTATACTTCTTCTTTTTTCTCCTATATTCTTCTCCAGTACTTTTTCGTTTCTCCATTTTCTTCATTCCTTTCTGACCAGCGAGGTACATTCATTCAGCAAAAAAAAGTTGATTATTGGTACTCTATTCTTCATCTTGGCGGTTTTCCCCAATCCTATTGGTGAATATATTATCTTTAATTTCAAGTATTATCGTCATTGCTGCGAATAATTTTTATAACATTTTCAAGAATAAACCTTGAATGATACGCTTGGACTTTTGTACATTGCTTTTTCGGATTACCAGAAGTATCGCATTATTTGTGTACAAGTGTTTACTTGATGCCACCGGCTATTGTTATTTTTTTTAACTTTTTAAACTTGAGGTTATTCCCTTTATTGTCGAAATATTTATTTTCTCTTTTTTCGGAATTTGTTAGGTCAATTTTTTAACATTTTTTCTTTTCTCGCTTCTGTCATCACATCCTCTTTCTATCTTTTCCCTATTATTTTGAGACATTATATATTTATTTCTTGATGTTTCGTTTATCATTTCAAATGTCAGAAATGTCAAGTTATAGATATCAAATCATCGGTATTTTAACCTTTTTTGAAGCTATATAATAAAAAAAACAGGTCGAACAACCATTGCAGAATCCCACTCGGAGCTATCAACATTGTCTATGAAAATGACACCGGCTCCCAGTAGAACCGCGGTAAATCACACGTAAGGTTACGTCTCACGACCGTGAGATGCGTGGCCACAGAGCGTAACGAAATTAAAACGACAAACCAGCAAAACCCTCGCGTGTCTTGAGGACACGGAGCGACCCAAGGAAGACAGATTTCTGCATTCATCTCGCAAGTGCCTTGGAATTTTGTTGGCTATGACGAAGCCACAGCACGCGACCTCAGTTTGCGGATAGAGGGTCGCTGTACCAAGGGTTTCCTCTGAATATGGTTACAATAAATAATAAGCAGTCGCGGCCAATTGTTCAGAAATCATCCCAAATTCCCATGAACCAGGTGTTTACAACGGTGACACTGGATACCGGGCGACCTCCCAGAGTATGCAACCTTAGTTTGGGATGCGGCGCTCTGCAAGGATGTGCGAACCGTTTCCCTGCCTGCTCACGGGAATAACTTGTCTGAACACGCTGTATAAGATCTTTACAGCTATCGTAAGCGACAGGGTTGTTAGAAGAATTTGGTCTTTGTTGAGAAAGATGTATGAACAACGTGGCCTGAAAAAGGTGTAGCAGGCTGCCGAGAGAACCTACTAATTGACAGTTGCGGATGTAACGACGCAGTAGCCCAGGTGAAAAAGTTATATATAGTTTATATATAGTGAACAAGGCAATTATAATGTTCAAATATTTTATAAATTGTTCTGTATGAATGAAATGAAAGATATCAGTTTTTTATCCACTATATATAAACTATATATGACTTTTTCACCTGGGAGTCCACCAACGCTGCCTGTCGATGGCGTGTATTGACTACCGGAGAGCTTTCAATGCAACCTCTCATGGACTTATTATCTGTCTGTTGGAAAGCTTGAAGGTTCAGCCACACATATTGAAATGCATAGAGAAATGGATGCCCCTTTGGAAAACTAGATTCATTATCTCATCTGGAAATTATAATGTTACAACAAACAGCGTCACCTTCCAGAGGGGCGACTTTCAGGGCGACTACATGCGCACTCTGCTCTTTTGCTTCACACTTCTTACACTCTCTCGCACTACCCAATGCTCAAAGGTACCTCTGCAGCGACAAAAGCGTCGCGAACATAAGGTCGCTCATGTATTTTATATGATTGACCTGAAGATCTATGCTTCTAGTGCAAGCCAACTTCAGAGTGTTCGGAGCGCCGTTGAGAGGTACACGAAAGAAATTGATATGGATTTTGGATTGGACATGTGTGCTAAAATTCATCTGAAGCGAGTGCGAATTACTGGCGTTCCGGGACCCTGAGCTTGTGAATATGAGTGTCATTAGACGCCTGGACCTCGGAGACCTATACATACTGAGGCGTGTCTAAGAGCCGCATTCAGGTCATAATATCAGCAAAGGATTCTTTCCGAAGACGATACAAACGTCTACTTTTACAGATTTCTTCTTCCAATTTGTTGCCGTTGAATAAGGTATCTGCGGCTGTTATTCTTGTCACCAGGCTTCAACTCTACTTGTTTGGAATTGTTCCATGGGCAAATCACGAGGTTACGGCCCTGGATACGGCTATGCATAAGATCATACATATGCAGAAGAGCTTGTATATCAATTCGTTCGTCCCACGATTGTACAATTCACGCCGTCAAGGCGGGCGCGGACTTCTATATCTCTAATAACGTTATAAACGAAATCATCTCCTTAAAACGTTCAGAAACGCGAGATAATTGGCAAAGGAGCTTTCGAATACAAAGCCGCGGAGCAGGCGGCTGAGACGCTTGGTCTGTATCTTAGCATTAGAAGTGAGGAAAGTGAATTACTTTATCTAGCACACGCCGAGTACCTAGAATACATACTATCCAGGTGTCCCACTCACGCGGGAACGACGACGTATCTCTACATATACAATGCGGCCCTATAAGAGCTTAACTATATTTGTGTCGCACTTACGGTGTGGCCGCGACCCTGCCCTAACAGACGTTCCAAGGGAGATAGAGTAAATTGTCCACAAAGTGAAGGGTCAAATTTTCTTGAACTACGATTTTCTGTATTCTATATTCGTGTTCAGATTCTCGACTCCCGCAAACTACAACATTTCTACCAAGGAGAAGGATAAAGAGGAGAGATAGCAAGACCTTAGAAGGAAGCTGCGAAGACTGCACCAAAAATACTCGGTTCAAATAATTGTCCTGGTCATTAGTGCTCTAATTTACCCCTTCTCATATACCCCCTCTCTTCTGATATTTACTCCTTTTTCTACTCTGGCTGCGCCCATCTCCTCCCTCACACTTCCCCCTACTTTCTTGTCCTCACCCCTCTTCCTTTTTACCTGTAACGATTCCCCCCTAACTCATCCTTTTTCATTCCCTTATGCTCTATACACCTGGCCAGCCATCAACTCACTGACAGCTACCTGCAACCTCTTCCTCCACTACTGCACTCATTCTGGCGGCAAGCGAGGACGGTATATTCGCCAACGCAATGCTTCTTTTTAATGCGCATGTAACTTCGAGCGCGGGCTCATTTAAAATTAATAAATAAGGTATTTTCACTTCTGAGGTCCAATTATAGATGAGTGGTGATGTTATCGATAAATTAACATTTCCCAAGTACAAAAATAAAAAACTGGGATTAGATACCCTCTTATGAGAAAATAAAAACAATATATATATATATATATATATATATATATATATTGATATAGTAGATTTTAATAACTGAACCCGACTTCTGCGAAGAGCGCAGTAGTCGGGGAAGAGGTTGCAGGTAGCTGTCGGCGAATTGACAATCGCCCATGCACCTACCTCATTTCTCATGCTTTTTCACCCTCTTATTGTACCTCCACCACCTTCCCCCTATTTTACGATTTTTTCAAGGATATCATTTTATTATAATTATTTTACTTCTGACCTCGTGAAATAATAAGAATACTCTTTATCAATGTTTAAGAAATAATCTATTCCTATTTTTTCTTTATAGAATTAGTCAGATCTCTACTTACATGGTCGACCCTAATTTTTCGTGGACCCGTTCGACCTAACATTCAGATGTACTGACCTGTTAAACATGATGCAGATATGGAATTAAAAGATGGGCTTTACACTTTAGCAACATAAGATGATTTCATCATTGGACCAGTCATAACGGAGATTTTGGAACCATTTGTAATTCCTAGTCGTAAGATAGTTAAATTTAACAAACGTAACCACTTACAGTAGAGGCAAATGACAATTTGATGGGATGATTTTGAAAAGAGTACTATGGAGGGCGCAGCAATCTTCATACTGCCGAATAACAGAGTTCAGTGCATTTGACACTTATCCGATTCCTACCTTACCGACATTATTTTTGACCAACTTCTGTCGGCACGAAATTACATGTTAAGTTGATAGTCTTGGGACATTAAATAAAAGGCACGAAGGAACGTCAGACTGTCCAGCGACCTTCAAAACCTTGAAAATCCGGAATTCTCCTTTTCATTTTTTTTTAAACCTTGAAAACCTGGTAATTTCCTGGAATTTTTCACGAGAATCTTGGCTTAGAATTTTTTTTACTATTAAAACAGTTATTTTATTGAAATTCGAAAAGTAATTCAAATCTTTCAGTCTATTATGGAAGAAGCATCTCGTTTAGGAGAAATCTTGCTCATGAAAAGTTTTTTATTTATCAAGATATAATTGATCTCTTCTTCATTACAGAATAAATAAGGAGATTTCAAGGCACTTTTTGTAACTGTAATAATTATTTTATAAGCTAATTATAATTTATTTTATAAGCTAATATACAATGCTAAAGTATGCACTTTTTGTGATATGCCATGGCCATACAACCGATTTTTCGAGGGTTTGACCATTCGGTTTTTGAGTAGGGTAAGGAGGGGCAGCGCCGACCGGTGGGGCAAAGGCGACTTTGCTTATAACATCGCTATTATTTAACAATTTTAATTCTACTTTGCCTTAAATAAATCTTTTTTATTATAGAGATAGCGTTACTTACTAAAATCTTGAAAATTGACGTTGTAAAAGAAAAATTATGCAGAAAACAGTTGTGACAACGAAAGAATGGAAGATTCGCTGGCAGAAATGTAAAGTTTTCGACATTAAGGCCATGTTATAGATGAGTCACGTGACCTAAATTATCGATAATTTTTTTGCAACAACTCACGTCCACACCGAATGAGATATCGAGTTAAAACTTTGGGGAAAGCATCAGGAAACTGTAATCTGCGTTTGTATACAATATTTGGCTCGAAATGTCGAAGAAAAAAATGTAATGAATAAGGAAATTCACAAAAAATACCGACCGTGCTGTAAAACTGTGTAAGCAATTGTCAATGTTCCCAATGAAACATTTTTGATGTTCTGGCTCACATGTCTTGAGGAAAATGATGCAAACATCGGTTGCTATTTGATATATCCATGGTGTCAGCACTGTTGATAATGCAGATCGCTTGATTGCCGGTCGATATTTGTTATTCCAATAATAACTTTTTTTTCTTCCCCAACTCTATGCTTTAGCACACACTGTCCTTTTATATTTATTAATATTTTCCCAAATTTTTTCCGCTCTATTTAAACTTTTATTTTAAACAATATCACATTATGTCATTATAATAATTGAACGTAATACAAGTACAAATTATATTTAATATCGTAAATAATTGAGGCCTCACCAGTGGGGCAAGCCCGACGAAAATAATAGCTTACACGACCTTAGGTTATAAGCGTATCATAAGTTTTGTCGATAAGTCATCGGTAATGTAGAATAGCCACTTATCTTTCTGGCTACATGCAAGAAACTATTATATATTATTATTTTCAATCCGGTCGGTAGAGCGGGTGTTTTGTATTGGTACGGTAGACACCTTTGCGCGTAGTCCGTCTCTAGTAGAATGTCAACGAATAAGAGGTTATATCACAGCTATCACTATTTTTATGAAAAATAACTTATTCTTCTTGCTGAATATGTTTAAAGGTAATTTTTGCAATAGATAAAATACCACAGACGCGAAACATCATGTTTTCCCATCTTCAGATGTTTTGATTTTCATAAAAAGCTGCGGCCGGCTTTGTCCGCCGGTGTGGGGCAAAGCCGATGAAATACAGCTTTTCAGAAATAATTTAATTATTAAATAATTGTTTTATTCATGTAATTGTTACTCATAGAAATATGATGTACAATAATTTAGGACTCGAAATGAAGAAAAAATGGATCAATTCCACATCTTATTAACTTTAAAAAAATCATTGACTGTTAACTGGTCGGCGCTGCCCCTCCTTACCCTATACACCAGATTTCGAAAGGTTATAAAATATTTCTGAACATTAAAAAAAATTTAAGAACATTTCAAAGATTTTAAAATATATTTCTTGTATTAGTAACTGAACGTTTAGTAGTAGTATACCATTAAGCCATTTCCCTTTCAGGGTAGGCGTGACAGTACCCAATTCGGGTAGTGTTTCTAGGTGGATAGTTTGTTTGTAGTTATAAATAACTACATGTTTGGGCTCACCACACCTATAATATGCCAACAGCACACAGTATTCTCGAATGGTCACCCATCCAAGTACTAACCGCGCCCAACGCTGCTTAACTTCAGTGATCTGACGAGAACTGGTTTTTTCAGCGTCAGGGTCATTCGCGACTGTACTAGAGGGTTAATTATAAACTGTAGGGACAGAAGCGAATTTTTCTGAAAACATATCCAGCCTCGCTTTTTGTTTTGGGAATCGAACGATCGAAGGATGAAAAAAGGATTTTGAACCTTTCACAAAGATTTCACGGATTTCAAAGATTTAAAAACGGCGTGCACGCCAGATTTCAAAGATTTCTAAACCTTCAAAAAATTAAAAGGAGTTCAAAAATTAAAAAAAAAAGTTCAGTACGCCAGATTTCGAATATTTTAAAACGTTTCAAAGATTTTAAACGATTTCAAAAGGTTTCAAAACATTTGAGACGATTTTAAAAAATTGAAAATAATTCAATGATTTGAATGAATAGAAAAGATTATATAAAGACAGATTCAGGAAAGATTTCAGGAAGATTTCGAAGATTCAAAAAAGGCATGTGAATGAAACAATTTTATAAAAATTTCTCTAAAATTTTGAAGATTTTATGAAGATTTCGAGGACTTCAAAGATTTGAAAAAGGCGTGTACACAGATTTCAAAGATTTCACAAAGATTTAGAACATTTCACAAAGATGTTAAAGCTTTCAAATGATTTCAGGGATTTTAACGATTTTAAAAAGGGTAGAGTAAGCCAGATTTGTAAAATTGCAAAGCATTTCAAAGATCTGAAACGATTTAGAAATTTGTTGGAGGATTTGAAATATTTTACTGATTTCAGCATTTTTTAGAAGATCTCAAAAGATTTCACAATGATTTTATATATTTCAATGATTTTAACGAGAACAGAAGATTTCACAAACAAAGATTCCAAGAAGGGTTTTACAAATATTCCAAAGATTTCCAGAAGGCGTGTACTCTAGATCTAACAGATTTCACAAAAATTTCCCAAAAAGAGCAAACATTTTATAAAGATTTTGAAGATTTGAAAAAGCTTACACCAGATTTCAAAGATTTCAAGGATTTGAAAGAATTTGAAAGGGGTAGATTAATCCAGATTTCAAAGATTTCAAAACATGTTAAAGATTTTAAACCATTTCAAAAAGTTTCAACAAATTTGAGCAGATTTGAAAACATTTCAATGATTTCCAAAGCAAACAAAAGATTACAGAAATAAAGATTGAAAAAAGATTTCACAAATATTTCAAAGATTTCATAGGGTTTAACATTTTTTTACAAAGGTTTCAAAGATTTCATGGATTTCGAAGATTTCACAGATTTGAAAGATTTTACAAAAGTTTTAAAATATTTCTAAAGATTTCTGAAAGATTTGCGAAAGATCTTAATACTTCAAAAGATTTCAACGATTTCATAAAAATTTCAAAAGATTTCACAATAATTTCAATGATTTCAAGCATTTCAAACCATTCACAAAAATTAAAAAATGTTCCCTAAGATTTCACAAAGACGACTAATGTTCGCAAAAAATTATGAATTTATTTATATATATGGTTCAGCTTTCTTTAGAAATTGTTAGCCAATGAAAAATTAAATGGCTCATTTTTTACATGCATAAGAAATGGTTATTTCATTATTTTTGATGTTGAAAAAGATAACCTGGAAAAGCTTGATTTTTTGACCTGGAAAACCTGGAAAAGACCTTGAATTTTGTTCCTAAGAATCACCTTGATCGTACATGTACTAAAGCATATTTTTAACTTTCTAAATATTTCTCCAATTTTGTTTTTGATTATAAAATTTTAGGAATATGCAAGCATTCCTTAGTTTTATTTTATTTTCCTACATTTTTAACTCAATATGACATTTGATGCGGACGCGACTGGAATATCAGATTCAGTTTCAATTACCGATTTTCAAAAAATATTATTTTCAATCAGAAATTTCCGTTTCAAGTCTAAAACTCTTATCTGGAAGAAATAATTTGTCAGGTTTGCATATCTATCATAAAAATTTTATGCATACACTTTTATGAGTTTTTGATCTGTGTAAAAATATAAAAATGAGCTAATAATACACGTTTTTAAAAAATGAATGTGGCTGAAGTTTCAGACGTATATTGCAAGAAAAATTTTACTTTTTTAATTCTTGTATTCATAGCGCCCAGACGTTTGAAAAAATGTTCAAAGACAAATTTTTTATTTTTTAATACGCCTTAAGCGACAAAAAACAAGAAAAACTGCCAAAAGAAACAATCTTGTTAAAAAAAACTAGCTCTTCTTGAAGAAGTAAAGGAGTATGATAACTTCAACTTAACCTAGTTGAAGCATAACAAAGGAAATTGAAAAAAAAAATTCAAAAATCATTTCGCCTATTCGAAACATCGTGCAACTTGGTATTAAGTACTCAAAAATTCGTGTTTGCAAGGCTAGATTGTCAATTTTTGTCCAAAATAAAAAAAAGTGTGGCAATTTTGACTCTAATAACTCTTGGTATTAGCTTTAGACTGGGTCTAATTTTCTTATTTTCGGGCACTTAATGCCAAGTTTCAGGATGTTCCAGAAAGACAAAATATATTTTTCAAATATTTTTTTCCAATCTCCATTAGTATTATTATTAGTTTTTAACTTGATTGAGTCAAACTTATCTTGCGCTTTTACTGTTTGAAGAAAAGTCAGTTTTTTTACCAAGATTGTTTTTTTGTTTCTGTTTTTCTTGTTTTTTGTCTAAAGCGTATCAGCAAATATGAAAAATTTGTCCTAATTCCTTTTTGATATGTCTGGGCATTATAATTTAATTTTTATTTATCCAATATACGTCTAAAACTTCAGCCACATGAAAAATGAAGTTCTCTTCTGAATTTGATATTGTTTTTATAAAGAATAATTAGTTTTGTTTAAAGTATCTGAGATAAAAACATAAACATTTTCTATATCATAGCATATTCATTATGTTTGCTAAGGATACACTGAAAAAGTAGGGATTCGATTTTAATTTAGTTCATTTTCTTAAAAACTCATTTTGAACTTCAGTTGAAGGGTGGCAGTAAAGAACTAGATAAGCAACAAAATCGGAATATTGCAGCAAAGCGACAAAACATTCGGTAAAATCGAAATCACCATTTAAAGATAAAACAAAAGTCCACTCTCGAGCAGAATTTTTTTTTTAATTGAGGTCAATATATTTTGATCAGAAAAAGTTATCTATTTTCGAGGAAATATATATATGTGAAGTTGCCAATCTCAAAGTGACACTGACCATAAATTGGAGAACACTCAGCTGCGGATTGCGATGAAAAATGTAAGCTTCAGTTTATATAAAAAATCAAAACTAACTTCCAAATTACTGAGTTTGTAAATGCAGGTGAAAAATGTTTTTCTTTAAAAATTCAGCCAATTTCAAGTAATTCGTCGAAGAGTTTTCAGGTTATAATCTCACAGGTATTGAAAATCGGCTTTAGGTACCGATTAAAAAAGGAATGTTCAATTTTTTACAAAAATAAAAACTAGCTATCAAGATAGAAGCTGAGTAAGAATAACAATTGCTTGATACAGAAAATTATTCTATTGTTAGAAAATCCGAATTTAGTGTGACCTTATCTTGCTATGACAGACGGTTCTTCGATGAAACTCCTGTAAAAAGTAGAAAATTATCTTTTTTTTCGAAAAAAGGAGAAAAATAAACAAAGCAAATTTTGGGAAATATCGATGCTGTAGATTAGAAAATAGTTACTAATACTCTAAAATTTCCAAAAAAATTAAAATTAAATTTGTTTGTTACTACATACGTATATTAAAAAATGAGAATTCAAAGAAATACTTTTAACAAAACGTCTATTTGGTTTTTTAAGCATTTTTCATGCAATAAACCCATTTGAGGAAAAATGTAAGTTATCTAGTTCTGTAGTACCAACCTTCAGTTATTATCGCTCTATTGATCAATGTAAAAACTGAAAAATATTTGGATGGCCTTCCAGTATTCATATTTCTCAATATAAAGCAATGACGGTTCAATTTTGCTTCATTGCATTTTGACGCCGTTTCTTTGTTCAGAATGAAATTTTCGTCTGTGAAGGTTGCAGCTAATATTTATACAATAAAAATAGGCTTCACTGACGTGTATCTTATTAATCAAAATCCTTGGCATTCATATCTGGAATTTCCTGATTGGATCATAAGACCATATGTATGAAATATTAATATCTCATTCAAATGATGTTCACCACACTAATTCCTCTTACAAATATTGACGCATGAGATTACCTCGAGTATATATGCATATATCCGTATACTTCGAAACGTTTCGTGAAATATTCATTAGTTACACTGCTGTTGAAATTTTTCATCTGCGCTTTACCATTATTTAAAAAAAATGAATATATTTATCGGTATTCTTTTCTGCACCTGGACGGTCTTCTCCACTTCTATTGGTAAATATATTGTATTTTATTTTAAGTGCAATTGTTGTTGGTGCAAACAATTTTAATAAAAAAATTAACTTATTTAGCATTTGAAAAAATAGTATATGTTTTCTTTCCGCGTTGGAATTTTAAACAAATATTGAGAGGTCGCTAAAGGTCAATTTTGTTAAAAATGCTAGCTTGTGGTCACTCAAATTTATTTTAATTTTAAAATACGATTTATAAGAAATATTTGTTAATCTGGAAAATTAGGAGTCATTATCATGATCCGCTCTAGCAAATCGCCGCCATGAGAAAAAAAAAATTAGTCAAAGTAGGCGCTGAGTGCCTACAAAAGCGGATTTCTTAGCCTATTTAGACGTTAAATAGGTCGTTGAAACCTCCCAATCCAATATATTCCCTTCCCTAGTCTCCATACATTCTTCTATTTTTCCCCTACATCCCCTACCCATACTTCAACTTTCACTTCCCCTTACTTCCCAAAACTTCTTCATCTGATTCCCCGTCTCCTCACTGCCCCTGCCAGCACGCCTATTTTTCTACTTCCCCACCTTACATTTTCCCTCACGCCCGAACACTCCTTTTAGCCTCACATCCCCTACAACCCTGATTTCCACTCCCCTAATTTCCCACGCTTCTCCCACTCCACCTAACCTAATTTACTCTATTGATCCTACTTCCATCTTCTAATTTTGCCAAGTTTTACGACTTCCACTACCCTCACTTCTCCTCTCCTCATTTACACTTACTTTCCCTACGGTCCGCTCTTCTCATTTTCCCTACTCACCTCCTCTCATTTGACCTACTTCCCTTCTTCTCATTTTCCCCCACTTTCTCTTCTCCCTTCATTTCTCCTACTTCCCATACCCTCACTTAAACTACTTCCTATCCTCAAATTTTCTCTCCACGTATCCTACTTTCCATCCCTTCATTTCTATACTTTTCCTACTCCCCCTCTACCCATTTCTTCTCACTTTTCCTCCCCCATTTCCCCGCGATTGCTCTACATCTTCTGGCATCACTTTCCTACCTTCTCCTCATATTGATCATACTTCTCCTATTCCTCTTCCCCTCATTTTCCCCCAGTTTTTCTACTTCTTCTCCCATAATTTTTCCCCGCTTCTCCTAATTCTCTTCCCATTCTTTCCCCTCACTTTCCCTACCTTCTGCCTCACATTTCTCATCACTTCCCCTACTTCTGCCCTCCTTATTTACCCTACCTCCCTTACTTATCCTACTTCCCCAACTTCTGCTCCTATAATTTCTTCTTACTGACACTACCTTTTATCCTCTCGTTTTTTATCACTTCCCCTACTTCCCCTCCCATTAATTCCCATTACTTCACTTAATTTCTTCTTACTTCCTTTACATCTCCTCCTTTGATATCTAGTTTCCCTCCTCTCATTTACTCTAGTTCCCCGCCCATTATTTTCTCTACTTTTCCTCCCTACATTTCCCGTCATCGCCACTTTGATCATTCTCCCTCACTTCCCCTACTTCCACTCCACTCATTTCCACTTACTCCCCCTACTTCCACTTTTGTCAATTCATATTACTTCCCCTACTTCCACCTCATTTCCCCTACTTTCTCTCTCATAATTTCCCCTCTCATCGCCAACCTCTTCTTCCATAATTTCCCATAACTGTCCCTGACTTCCCCTCCTTAAAAAAAAGTACGATAGACAGACACCCGAACGAAAACTATAAGGATTCAAGGCTACGATACCCTAAAAGAAAACAATGCTTAGTTAATATATTTTTTAATTCTCAAGTAATATTAAATGTTATAATAGAATTTACTACACAAATGCATATCAACTTTGTTCTTAAATAAAAAATTATAGAGAAAGATTAAAAAAAAGGCTCTCACAAATCACTTTTTTAGTCAAAAGTGATCCATCAACATAACATAGAGTTTGGTTTGCATTTGTATACAAAAAAGTTGTTTCAGAATATGCAGACAAAAATCTATAATAAATTAATTCATACCATTTTTACCAGATTCTTAGAGAAAATTTTTCACAATAATTACTCTGTAAGTTTTAATTATATATTTTTTGAAAATTGGAGAAATTTTTGCAGACCCCACAATTTAAAAAAAAATGCTTAAGACAAAGTCGATCGCAAATTACAAATTTATTACAGTGTTGTCAGAAAAATTATTATTGCATGAATTTGAATATTTAGTTTATTTATATTGAAGTTAATCAAAGTTGTAAAGTCAAATAATAAAGCCAAGTACAAATAATAGAAAATGTATAGGCATACGTTTTTTTCATAGAGAAATTAATTCGTTGGATTAGTTTCACAAATGATGTTTATTGTTTGATAAGAAAAATAAATAGATATTTTAGAGGAAAACAAAAAAAGAAAAAAATATTTGGCGGGCCTATAATATAATAATTCATTGTGATTATTATTTTTTCTGGCCACACTTATATTTATTATTGAAATACAATAATAATGTGCCTGCCAATGTTTTAAATATTTTTTGTATTCCTCCACAACATCAATTTATTTTTATTATCAAATAAAGAAACTTTTTTCTCATTCATTCAACTATAATTCCTTTAATTAAAAAATACTTTTATTGTTAATTTGCTACTATTCGTACTTGGATTTGTTTTTTTGAGGAACAACTTTGATTATATTTAACATATATAAATAATAGAGGAGTGTTTTTCATACGTAATGTTTTTTTAATTTTTGCTATAACAAAAATTTATAAGCATCAGAACGAAATCAGAAAAAAATGGATACAATTGAACCCAAATGTGCACACCCGGGCACCCAGGTACCCACCATAAAAAATGAAACTTTGAATGGATTATCAATTTCTTACCAAGTTATTTGAATAATGCACGTTAAATATGTTGAGTAATAATATGATTGATAATAACTTGATTAATTATTGATTAATAAACACTTATTCGTTACATTCTGTGTGCGGCAACCCGACGTGCAATATTGTGCGTCAGGTTTCAATCCCTTCTTTTCTATCTTATCCTATCCTTTCTCTATACACGTCAATATTTTTCCATCTCTCTGTCAATCCAAATTCCCGTCTATCATTTTTGATCTTCCTCTCTTTATATCAGCGTATTCTACAGCTGTCAACGTCTATCTTTTCCTATCTTCTTGTGAATCTCAATTCACCTTTATCTTTTTCAGTTTCCTCTTCTCTATAGTCTATCTCATCGAATCCTACATCTATCAACGTTTATCGTTTTCCGTCTCTTTTTCAATCTAAATTCACGTCTATCTTTTTCAATGCCGTCTTTTCTATCTCATCCTATTCCTCATATATCTATATCAATCTTCTTCTGTCTCTCTGTCAATCTAACTTCACGTCTATCTTTTTAAATCCCCTCTCCTCTATCTCATCCTATCCTTAATCTATCCATGTCAATCTTTTACTATCTCTCTGTCAATCTGAATTTCCAAATATTTTTTTCAATCCCTCCTCTTCTATGGTATCGTATTCTTTATCTATTCATGTCAATATTTTTCTGTCTCTCTGTCATTCCAAATTCTCGTCTATTATTTTTAATCTCCTCTTCTCTACCTCATCGTATCCTACATCTATCAACGTCTATCCTTTTCTATCTCTTCGTCAATTTAAATTCACGTTCATCTTTTTTAATCTTCTCTTCCCTATAGTCTATCTCATCGTATCCTACATTTATCATCGTTTATTGTTTTCTATCTGTTCGCGAATCTAAATTCATGTCTATTTTTTCAATCCCCTATTCTCTATCTCATCCTATTCCTTATCTATCTATCTCAATCTTTTTCTGTCTCTCTGCCAATCTAAATTCACGTCAATTTTTGTTAATCCCTCTTTTCTTATCTTATCGTATTCTATATCTATTCACGTCAATATTTTTCTATCTTTCTGTCAATCCAAATTTCAGTCTATCATTTTTAATCTCCTTTTCTCTGCCTTATCATATCCTACATCTGTCAACATTTATCGTGTTCTATCTGTTTGCGAATCTAAATTCATGTCTATTTTTTCAATTCCCTCTCCTCTATCCCATCCTATCCTTTATCTATTCATGTCAATCTTTTACTACATATCTCTCTGTAAATCTAAATTTCCTTCAATTTTTTTCAATCCCTCCTTTTTTATCTTGTCGTATTTTTTATCGATTTACGTCAATATTTTTCTTTCTCTTTGTCATTCCAAATTCCCGTCTATCATTTTTAATCTCCTCTTCTTTACCTCATCATATCCTACATCTATCAACGTCTAATTTTTGCTATCATTTCGTCAATCTAAATTCACGTTTATCTTTTTTAATCTCGTCTTACCTATAGTCCATCGCATCCCACATCTGTCAACGTTTATCGTTTTCTATCTGCTTGCGAATCTAAATTCATGTCTATTTTTTTAATCCCCTATTCTCTATCTCATCCTATCCTTGATCTATTTATGACAATTTTATTATATCTCTCTGTTGATCAAAATCTCCCTCTATCTTTTGCAATCTTCTCTTTTCTATCTTATCCTATCCTTTATCTATTGACATCAATAATTTTCTATCTGTCTTTAAATCTAAATTCCCGTCTATCTTTTTTAATTTCCTCTTCTCTATCTCATTATATCTTACATTTATGAACGTCTATCCTTTGTATTGCTTGTATTGCTTTGTCAATCTAATTTCACGTTTGTATTTTTTAATACCCTCTTTGATATCTCATCTCATCCTTTGTCGAACCAAGTCAATCTTCTTCTATCTCTTTGTCAAACTGAATTCACGTCTATCTTCTTCAATACCATCATCCCTATCTCATCCATTCCTTCATATATCCACGTCAATATTTTTCTATCTTCCTGTAAATCTAAATTCACGTCTATCTTTTTAAGTCCCCTTTCTCCTATCACATCTTATCCTTTATCTATTCATGTCAATCTTTTTCTATCTCTGTTAATCTAAATTCCCGTCCATCTTTTTCAATCTCATCATCTCTAGCTCGTCATATACTACATCTATCAACTTCTATATTTTTTTCAATCTTAATTTACGTCTATCTTTTTCAATTCTCTCTTCTCCATATTATCCCATCCTTTATCTATATACGTCCACCTGAATATTTTTCCTCTAGGTGGCTGACGGTTAAGGTAACCAGCAAGTATAATTAGGGTGACCAGACGTCCTCATTTAGGAGGACATGTCCTACTTTTCGCTAGCTTGTCCTCCTGTCCTCTTAAACTTTGGAAAACCCATAAAATGTCCTACTTTTTGGTCAAAAGACAAAACTAACGTTTTTTCATCAAATATTCCCTACGATCGCGTTTTATATTTCTTCCCTCCCCTGGCGAAAGTTCCGGATAGGAATTCATTCCTAACCAATCTTAAGTCATCCGAATCATTCCGGAATCTGTATCCGAGACAGTCCGAGTTAATCTGAACAAATTAAAAAAAAGTTTTACATTTCGTTCGATCGAAATCGGTTACAAATTTATCCGATTCAATCCGAACTTCCAATCCGAAACAAATTTCCAATCGGAATGAATCCGAACTTCCATTGACCTAAACCAATTTTCAATCCGAATGAATCCAATTCAATACGACCTCGGATTCATTCGGGTTCATTCGGATTGAAAATCGGTTTAGGTCAATCCGAGTTCGGACTGATTCGGATTCATTAGGATTGAAAATTTGGTTTGGATTAAACCAGATTGAGTCGGATTAATTTTTAACCGACTTGGAACGAACGAAATGTAGAACTTTTTTCGGATCGGTTCGGATTGATTCGAGTTGGTTCGAATACAGATTCCGGAATAATTCGGAATGAATTCCTATCCGATACTTTCGCCAGGGTCTTCATTCGAAAAAAGCCTGAAAATTCATAGTTATTGCCTGCCGTTGGAGAATCTGGAAAATATGTAAATAAACATTTTTAAAAATTGATGATAAAAAAATGAATTTTGGTCTTATTGTGGAGGGGGGGCGGGTGGCGAGGTTATGTCCTCCTTTTTCCACTTGGTCATCTGGTCACCCTGAGTATAATCAGTCTTCGGGTTTATAAGGAGAGGCCCGGTAACTTGTTCTGCCAAGTTTGGCACTGTTTTCTACTAATGTATGGAAATGAATTTTAAGCGCGTAGGTATATAAGCATGGACGTCACTTATATGGACGTCATTTATATTCAAGATATAGAATGAAGTAAAGAATAAGATAATATTCCGCGGTTACGAAAGATAGAGAAAAAGATTAAAAAATATTGACATTTGTAATAGATCGATAGATAGACGCGGGGATAGAAAAATATGAGGGTCCTCGGTTACGAAAGGTAGAGAACAATGATATAGTCCTAGTTTTTCGTGTAGTAAGTGTTAGTAGCGGTAAGGAGGTCCGACTCTATGAGCGAGAGGGCGTACTTGTGCCGTCATGCGCCGTAGCATGAAGCGCAGTTACGGTTCCGTCGGTCCCATTTCATGAGCGTGAGTAGGGTGGCGGGGACTAATGGATGAAAAGGGTTTGGGATCCAGCCGAGTACAGCTGGGAGGCCAGCTGTATCGGCGGAATGAGTGAGCGGGGATGCCAGCCTACCCGTAAATGGAGGAATGGAGAAGGAAGAAAAATAATTGATCCAAGGAATTGGGGAAAGGTTAAAATGAGATTCAACAAGTTGATTCGGTTTACGTACAAGAAGTGCTTATGGCGGTTTCAGACAGTGGCTAAGAGAGAGAGAAAGTACTTCAGCTGTGCTTTGTCAGGTGGCGCTTTGGGTCCCAATGCGGATATTCAGCCTTGGGAAGTTGTAGAAACTAACAGCGCGTGACCAGCCGTTAGTCTTTGCTATCAGAGCGGGCTTTCAGCCCTGAGAGCTAGTGAGACAGATAGGTAGCGGTTGGTAAGCGTAGTGGTTCCTGGCCAGCGCGGTATTCCATCACGGGGAGATGGTTAGGGCTAAGAACGGAAATTCCAGCCCTGATCCTTCCAGGCTGTGGTAACTCAATGCTTTAGGAGTGCAGGCGTATATTCGACGGTGGCGCCATCAAACGAGCCCGCAGGTTTTCAAGATAAGATAATAGATGCTTGAGGTTATATCCAGATGATTAGTAGATAACCTAATTAAAAAACTTAATAAATTGAAAAAACCAATAGAAAAACAAATAGAAATACATAAATAATTACTGGAATAAGCATTTATGTATTTCTGTTTGTTTTGCTATTTATTTTTCCATAAAAACGCGTTTTAAGGAAGAAGCCAACATAATAGAAGAATGTTTGAGAGCAGTTTTTATTTAAAACGTATAATCATTTTTATGAATGACAGTTCGTAGATAATACTGCTCCCTCTCTTAGTTTTTGTAGCTGCGTACTGCAACGATAGTCATCAGGTCGAAAATTATGACAACAAATTATATATCGGCTCTCAAACACTTCTTTACAGGCTAGGTTCTGTAAATTCGGACATGTGTTGACGTTTGGTAGACAACGGAGGTTTAAAAGAGATAGATGAAACGTGGACCTCTCAGCGACGTGTAGCGGAGAACGACCTACAAAGCCATCTAACGAGCCCGCAAAAGAGGACCAGAATATGTGCCGTCACGGTTCCCTCTACTAGTGACCACAGCCTGGATCCTTGGATCATGCTTCTGCCGTTCCGTGGAGGAGCGCGCCCTTTTGAACCCGCGGGGCTTTGCGGGAGCTGGCTGGAGTGGGAAAGATCGAGTGGAGGAAGATGCGCGCGCTTGAGTTTCAATGGCGCTGTACGCGCGGCTCTCCTAGGCTGTGTTCGAGAATTGACTGGGAGTACTGGATGTACTGGCGTG